>JAVCKW010115481.1:0-13208 GCA_034780715.1 Peltospira delicata | reverse complement strand
TAAATTGACCTCTATAAAGTTTTTTGATCAAAACATTGAAATGTAATCATTTGACCGTCACAGAGATTTCATCTGTTGATAGATTATACTGCTACGGTTATAAACCCATTAAAAATAAATTCCTATTCTAATCAAGGGTCAAAATTAACTTTTTTCAACATGGGCTACTCCTACTGAAAAGCAGCATTGCAAGGGATGTTTTATATCTGCATTTTCCCAAAGACAGGACAGTACAACCAGTTGTAGGTTTGATAGAAAAACACAAAAAGTTCACTGAGGAGTTTCGATCCTTAACCCCAAAGACCTCAGGTGAGTGCTTAACTGACTGAGCTAAATCCTGCCCCCCCACTCCCCTATTCATACTGATAATTTTAAAACCAATAATAGCATATTTGGTGAACAAAATTGTATGTATTTTTTTTTTTTAATTTAAACTACAAAGTCTTGAAACATGCTACTGCTATTACTACTATTATTTGTTATAGAACATAATATGTCTGGCACTGTAAAGAACATGTCTCGTTCCAGCCAGTGCTCCACGACTGGTGTGCCAAAGGCATGGTATGTGCTATCCTGTCTATGGGATGGTGCATATAAAAGATCCCTTGCTGCTTATCAGAAGGAGTAGCCTATGTGGCAGCAGTGGGTTTCTGTTCAGACTATCAATATGGTCCTTAACCATGTGCCTAACGCCATATAACCGTAAGTAAAATGTGTTGAGTGCATCGTTAAATAAAAACTTCTATTCTTTTCTCTAAAGAACAGAATTTCACAGTCATCTAATAACATGGATGGTAGTTTGACGTCACAGACTGGGAGTGTTATGACGTCACAGGCTAACAGTGGTGTGACGTCAGAGGGTGGCAGTGTTTTGACCTCAGAGGCTGGTGGTGACCGCGTTGGTGACCCTGACACTGCTAGTGTCGACAGTCGAACGGATGACGACACTCTGTACACTGCACAGTACTTCGGCTTCACAGCGAAGACATTCTGCAATGGAAGTGAGTGTTATTAAACATGATAATTTAAACTTTATAAAATATATTAAAATATCTTTATATTTAACCGTGCACTCAGGATAATGAAGTAGCTGTTACATTTTAAATTATTACGGTAGAGTGATTGATTTCATATCGAAGACATTCTGTAATGACAGTGAGTGTTATTAAACATTATAATTTAAACTTTATAAAATATATTAAAATATCTTTATATTTAACAATGCACGCAGGATAAGGAAGTAGCTGTTACATTTTAAATTATTAAGGTATACAAATCCCCTGTAGCTCACTAGGTTATCTAGGCACTCAAATTTCATTTGTTTGTAGAGAGAGAGAAAGAGAGAGAGAGGAAAAGGTCACATGTTTAACTCTTTCCAATTAACAACAAGGGATCTTTTACATGCACTCTCCCACAGACAAGACAGCATATACCAAATACAGTGAAAAGAATATTTGTTTGGTTGAGCAAGCCAGACATAGTGATTTAAACCCGGGGGTGTATCTGCCAGGCACACTGACACTTTGAGTTGTAAAAGTTTATTTTACTCTTATAGCCATTAAGTTGACAAGTTGATTAGGTGTTTTGTGTTATGATTATAAGAATTGAATGCTTGTAAAGTAATGGTTGAAGTTGTTTTAGTCTTCCTGAATTTATTTTGACAGCACACTTTAAGCAGGAAGTTACAGAATGCACGATAGCATTATTTATATATTAGACCAGTAACGGTGATTCTCAAATCTGTGGTATTTAACACTTTACCAAACAACCTTCATAAAGATATATTTCTATATAACACTAATCCCACACCTAGAGGTTTTAAGGTGAGTGATTTAACACTCACCTGCTATTTTCAGACGTGAAAGACTGATGTGTTTTCTTTCAGTCTACAATGCGGTGAGCCAGTACATCTTCGAAGGTCTGGATTCTATGGAGGCCATTCTGTGTGAGGAGGTAAGTAATACAGGCAAGAAGACTGATAACCAGAGTAAAAACAGATCTAATTTAAATATACTATAAAGGGGAGTATTTTCCTAGGAAATATTCACGCAAAAATCACAAAATATAAATCACAACTGTGAACTTAATTCCCTGTGTAAATAGTTCCTTTTTGTTTGTATGGTGACATCTGTTTGATGTCATCATCCACTGTCATAGTATATGGCGGTCATATAGTATGCAGGGTTCACACTAGCCTCTCAATATTTGAGGGGTCTTTTGAGCTTTTTTTGTGAAATTTTAGGAGTTCCATTATAGAATTGAAAGATAAAACTAAAAAAATCATGAGTCCATTCCAGATTTCCTGCTCCAAAAGACACTTTTCAAGGGTCCATGAAATCCATGGGTATGTATGGATACCTTATATTGATAAATGACAGAAAACATGGTCGTACTACACTGAATGTGAAATCTTAAACACAACAGTGGTAAGGAATTTAGAAATGCTGTCCCCTTCATGCAATGCAAATTTATTTCCCACATATTTCCCTTTATATTATATTCTTCATCAAAACCATCCAGGAGCGGGACATAGCTCAGAGGTAGAGAGTTTGCTCATGGTGCGATGGGTCGTCTGATCGATCCTGCCTGGTGGACCTATTGGGCTATGCCTCGTTCCAGCCAGTGCTCCACGACTGGTGTACCAAAGGCTGTGGTATGTGCTACCCTGTCTATGGGATGGTGCATATAAAAGATCCCTTGCTGCTTATTGGAAGGAGTAGCCTATGTGGCGGCAGCGGGTTTCCGTTCTGACTATCAATATGGTCCTTAACCATGTGCCTGATGCCATATAACCGTAAATTGTATAAATAAAATGTGTTGAGTGCGTCGTTAAATAAAAGACTTCTATTCTATTCCAAAAACCATCCATGTTAAAAATACAACAACACAGTGGCTCTTTGCCACACCCCTGAATTATTTTTGTGACCTACTTTTCCCCCCCAAACACTCTGATAGTACAGACTTTTATTCCAAAAGTAAATGCATGGTGCACATAAATAAATTTCAGGCCATCATAATTTTAAAATAACATTTTCCTATTTATCGAAGTACTCCAACACATTTTTAAAATTAATGGTCATATACAGAGTGTTAAGGCTTGTACTTTTGAATTAAAAGATACTTAAATATAGACACAGTGTAAATTATGAACTAGTCATAACTTTTGTCGGAATTTAACTTTCTAATTCAAGGAGCGTGATGTAGCTCAGAGGTAGAGTGTTCGCTCATGGTGCGGTTGGTCATTGGAGCAATCCTACATGGTGGACCCTTTGGGATATGTCTTGTTCCTACCATGTGCTCCATGACTGTAGTACCAAAAGCTGAGGTATGTGCCATCCTGTGTGGGATGGTGCATACAAAAGATCCCTTGCTGCTTATTGGAAAGCATAGCCTATTTGACAGCATTGTGTTTCCATTCTGACTATCAGTATAGTCCTTAACAATAATGTCTGATGCCATATAACTACATAAAATGAGTTGAGTGCGTCGTTAAATAAAAGTCTTCTTCCTTCTTTTCTTCTACTTCAGTGTAAAGACGTCATGCCCCCGAGTGACATCAAGGAAGCAATGCAGAGATTTAAACCTGGCGTAGAAGAAACAATCAACAAAGCCTTCGATAAGCTAGAGGTGAGATGCTAGACTGCTTCATGAAACCTGTCATATAACACATACCTACCTCTTAAATAGTTTTACTCGCATATCTACCTCTTAAATTGTTCACTTGTTTGACACATATATCTGTAAACTCGTTTGACACATATCTACCTGTTAAAATGTTTGACACGTATCTGCAGGGTTGTACATGACATATTATTTGACGCGATATTCACCTAAAATACTCCTAAATGCATGTTCGCGAAATATTTCTGATTTCAGTACTATGTGCATGAAATATAAATAAGACAATTATATAAGTGACTGTGTTGACTCCAATTTTTGAATGTTTTGACTCCCCAAATAAAAATTGTGAGTCATGATGACTCCCATCTTCCAGATACGAGGTAGAACCCTGTATGTTAACTTGTTTGACACATATCTACCTGTTAGTGTTAACTTGTTTGACATAGTTCTACCAGTTCTGTAACATATCTTTGTGTAAGCCCATTTGACACAGATCTACCTGTAGATTCATTTAACACACATCTACCTGTAACTTTGTTTGACACATATCTACCTGTTAACTCGTTTGACACATATCTACCTGTTAACACTTTTGACACATATCTACATGTTAACTCGTTTAAAACATCTATCTGTAAACCCGTTTGACACACATCTATCCATAAACTCATTTGACACATAACTACCTATAAACTCATTTGACACATATCTAGCTGTTAATTTGTTTGACACACATATCTACCTGTTAACTCATTTGACACAGGTCAGCTCGTTTGACTCACATATCTACCTGTTAATTTGCTTGACTCACATATCTACCTGTTAATTTGTTTGACTCACATATCTACCTGTTAATTTGTTTGACACAGTCTACCTCTAAACTGGTTTGACACACATATCTACCTGTTAACTCATTTGACACAGATCGACTCATTTGACTCACATATCTACCTGTTAACTTGTTTGACATATATCTACCTGTAAACTCGTTTGACACATATCTACCTATAAACTCACTTGACCCATATCTACCTATAAACTCGTTTGACACATATCTACCGGTTAACTCGTTGGACACATATCTACCTATAAACTCGTTTGACACATATCTACCGGTAACCTTGTTTAACACATATCTACCTGTCATTTGACACATATCTACCTGTTAACTCGTTTGACACATATCTACCTGTAACCTCGTTTGACACATATATACCAGTTAACTTGTTTGACACATATCTACCTGTAACCTCATTCGACACATATCTACCTGTTAACTCGTTTGACACATATCTACCTGTTAGCTCGTTTGACACATATCTACCTGTTAACTCATTTGACACATATCTACCTGTAACCTCGTTTGACACACATCTACCTGTAACCTCGTTTGACACACATCTACCTGTAACCTCGTTTGACGCAGATCTACCTGGACGAGAACATACTGCGAGTGCCGCGTCACGTCGTGCTGCCAGAGGATGCGGTCCAGCAGACTCACCCGGTGACCCGCGGCGACCTCGACAGGCTTGACCGAGACCTGGACAGTCTGAGAAACAAAATACTCGCCGTAAGTGTCACCTGGGGCATTACTCACAAAACAGTGTAAAGTTATGATTTGTACGTAACATACATTTTTCATCTTTATAGGAGCGGGACATAGCTCAGAGGTAGAGCGTTCGCTCATGGTGCGGTGGGTTATCGGATCGATCCTGTCTGGTGGACCCATTGGGCTATGTTTTGTTCCAACCAGTGCTCCACATACGTGGTATGTACTATCCTGTCTATGGGATGGTGCATATAAAAGATCCCTTGCTGATTATCAGAAGGAGTAGCTTATATGGCAGCAGTGGGTTTCCATTCTGACTATCAATATGGTCCTTAACCATGTGTCTGACGCCATATAACCGTAAATAAAATGTATTGAGTGCGTCGTTAAATAAACTACTTCTATTCTATTCTGATCATTGGCTGAAAGTATGATCTCTGACATGGACCATTGGGAGAGACAGAGAAAGAGAAAGAGAGATATGCTTTATATAATGACAGCATATTTAATCTATGTGCAGCAGCTGGTTTACGAGTATACTCAAGATGTCAGTCAGTGTGTTATTTCTCTATTTCAAGTGAAGTACGCCAACATGCTTATTGCCATTGACATCAGGCTGGTTTACAAGTATACTCACGGTGTCAGTCAGGGGCCGTATTCACAAAACAGTGTAAAGTTACGCTTCACACCTAACATAAATTTACTCTGATGATTGGCTGAAAGTAGCATCACTGACGTCATGGACTACTGTTAATGCATACATTTAAAATGATGTCTAAGTGTAATTTTACGTTCTTTTGTCAATAAGGCCCCAGTCTCTTAACTGCTTTGTTTCAGGTGAAGTTCGCCAACACGCTTATTGCCAGTGACGTGCAGGCTGGTTTATGAGTATACTCAAGGTGTCAGTCAGTGTGTTTATGAGTATACTCAAGGTGTCAGTCAGTGTGTTTACGAGTATACTCAAGATGTCAGTGTGTTTACGAGTATACTCAAGGTGATAGTATGTTTACGAGTATACTCAAGGTGTGAGTCAGTGTGTTTACGAGTATACTCAAGGTGTCAGTCAGTGTGTTTACGAGTATACTCAAGGTGTCAGTCAATGTGTTTACAAGTATACTCAAGGTGTCAGTCAGTGTGTTTACGAGTATACTCAAGGTGTCAGTCAGTGTGTTTACAAGTATACTCAAGGTGTCAGTCAGTGTGTTTACGAGTATACTCAAGGTGTCAGTCAGTGTGTTTACGAGAATACTCAAGGTGTCAGTCAGTGTGTTTTCGAGTATACTCAAGTTGTCAGTCAGTGTGTTTACGAGAATACTCAAGGTGTCAGTCAGTGTGTTTACGAGAATACTCAAGGTGATAGTGTGTTTATGAGAATACTCAAGGTGTCAGTCAGTGTGTTTACGAGTATACTCAAGGTGATAGTGTATTATTTCTCTGTTTCAGGTGAAGTACGCTAACATGCTTATCGCCAGTGACATACAGTCAGTGTGTTTACGAGAATACTCAAGGTGTCAGTCAGTGTGTTTACGAGAATACTCAAGTTGTCAGTCAGTGTGTTTACGAGAATACTCAAGGTGATAGTCAGTGTGTTATTTCTCTGTTTCAGGTGAAGTACGCTAACATGCTTATTGCCAGTGACGTGCAGGCTGGTTTACGAGTATACTCAGAGTGTCAGTGTGTTTACGAGTATACTCAAGATGTCAGTGTTTTATTTCTGTTTCAGGTGAAGTACGCTAACAATCTGATCGCCAGTGATGTGCAGGCGATTGATGAAGCCCAGGCTAGACTCGACCCCGTGTCCAGCCAGATGAAAGCGATGAGAAACGTCGTCCGTGAGGCTGGCAGTGAGTTTAAATGGAATTACTTGAAATATTTAAAATATTTTATCATTTAAAACTTTAATCACCAGTTACGCTTATCTTTCCATCAACAACAGCTGGTGGTGGAAGTGATTTAAGATGTTTACATCGTCGTTTCAGTTTGTGATGGTAAACGTGCCCGCCTGTCATGTGATCGATCTCTGAGATTGATCCCTGTCAGGAGCCACTAGGGAATATTCTAATAAAAATGTGACTGACACCAATATAAAAAAAATGTCTGTGTGTCGTTAAATAAATTATATCAATTTTTTAAATTCAGTTTGTGACCTGAAGGCGACCCTGGCCCACAATGCCGAGCAGGTGATGACGCTGGTGAGGAACGTCAGAGACTTGAAGACACAGACAGATGGGGAGATGTCACATTCACAGGTTTTATGTTTAATCTAAAGAGAGAGAGAGGGGGAGGTCACAAGTACAATGTTTACTCCAATATTCCAACACAAATTGCCAGGGAGAGAGACAGACAGAGAGAGAGAGAAAGGGAGGGAAAGACAGATAGAGAGGAGTAAGAGAGGGACAGAGATAGAGAAAGAAAGAGGGAGGGACAGAGGGAGAGAGATAAAGGAAAAGGGAGAGAGAGAGACAGACAGAGAGGAGGGGGGAGATATAGATAGGATGGAGAGAAAGAAAGAGATTAGAGAGGGATGGAGAGAGAGAGAGAATCGACGTGTTTTATTTTAAAACACTCACTAGCATCAAACATGGTTAAGGACTATTACGATAGATAGGAAACCCGCTGCTGCTATATAATATGTGCTACTTTCCAATTAGCAGCAATGGATCTTTTATACGCACCGTCCTATAGACAGGATAGCACATACCACAGGTCCACCAAGTGGGACTGATCCGACGACTTACCGCACTATAAGCTAACGCAGACAGACACGGAGATGTTACATTCGCAGGTTTGATGTTTACTGTGAGAGAGGGGGGGGAGGTCACAGGTACGATGTGTACTGCAACAGATTGCTGGGGAGATAAAGGAGAGAAAGAGAAGACCGAGGTAGATAGAGATGGAGGTATGGAGAGAAAGAGAGATAAGAGAGAGAGAGAAGTGTTTTATTTAAAAACACACTCAAGTGGTAGTTGTCTGATTAAGGACCATTATGATAGATGGGAACCCGCTGCTGCTATATAATATTGGCTACACTTTCCGATTAGCACCACAAATGATGGCTTAAATGTTATATTTTTGTTCTGTTTTCTTGCAGTCTTCCTTGGAACCCATCACAGAAAGGTGTAAAATGGACGCAGTAGCCAGCTAGATGGACATTGTATATTTAAACTGCTACAGAGCTGAACCAGATTCTAGTGGAAGAATTTAGTTGACTGTGTTAACAGTGATTGGGAAAGTCATCAGCCATGGCTATGATCAGTTGTATCAGGTCTCAGAGATACATTAAGTGAACTACATGGAACTGACAGAGAATTTGCTGTTGGAACCTTGACTTTGTGACAGTGTTTGCGAGCTTGATAAAGTCTGATCTGTGACATATTAGTGTCACGTGATCTGACAACATATACCTGTATTAGTATAATATATATAAATAAAGAAACCAAATAAATCACACCCCACTGCTAGTGCTACTCCCTAGATTGTCTATTAAAACATTTGTGACCAGAAATATTTTTATCAGCGTCTAAAAATAATTTTATTAGAACTAGAATTGGCCCAAAAAGTTGTTTACCAACTGGGATAGATTGACTGCATGTCAGGGAGGTGCTTTATATGTAAGAATATAGAGGTGCCCGACCAGATATAATGAAAATCAGGCTTCATATGGGTTATGGAAAACCTGGAAAGTCATGGAATTTGTAAATGTAATTTTCCAGGCCTGGAAAGTCGTGCAATTTTGATATTGGTCATGGAAAGTCATGGAAATTGAAATTCTACAAATGTATTTTTCTTTGGCTAAAGCAACCAACAGTTTAGATTTAATTCAATAATAAGTGATCTACAATCTTGTGTATTTACTGTGAAACTGATTACTTTACATATATTTGAAATTTCAGTGTACAGTGTATCAAACATTTTAATGAATAAATCAGTTGAGCGGTCTTGTCAAATACCTCCACACATATTTTGTTTCAAAGGTCATGGAATTTGCCTTGAAAAAGTCATGGAATTTGAAGTGTATGAACCCTGTAAATGTTATAAATTCAAATACCAGTGTCAGAGAGTGTTGTGTGGCACTGTAATATCAAAGATGGTCAACAGTAGGCTTGCTTTGAAGGAACATACAGACATCGGCTCTAAATGTAACGATAAAACAACCTCCACCGACTGGATTCGAACCACCGACCCTCGTATTAAGTATCCAAGCACTTTACCAACTGAGTTAATAGGGAAATTACCTCTTAACTACTGATAACCTATTTCAAACAAATAATGTGATTTGAAATACATTTTGATACAGCATTAAAGTTAACATGATAATGCTTACATAATAAGTTAAAATTTGTAAAGTGGGTACATATTATCAAAACCTAAATATATATTGCATATTCCACACATTTCTATACCAACATGCTACATCTAAAGGTATGTGTTGTTATATTTTATTAAAGCCCATGTGAGTGTGTTATTAATTTAAAACATAAGCTTATCATTGGCAGAGTAGTGTGTTTAACATTCGGCACCTAGGTAACTTAGTGGTAAGCACGCCTACCTGGCACATGTCCAGTTTTTCTAATAAAATGTTTCTGGACTGATATAACCGTTAATTAAAATGTGTTGACTATGTCGTTAAAAAAAACAACTATCAGTCTTACATTATAGACTTACAATCAGACACAGATATATGATTGTTAAAAATCTAAGTTACACTGAAACTTTTTTAAATGGACCCCCGTTTTCATAATAGGTGTTTATATCACTGGTATGATAGAAAATATTTGGGAGGAGGGAGGGGTATATCTGTATTTTTGTAAAATATATAAAACTGTTAATATACTAACAAAAAACACATTTGAGACAAAAAGATTTTATTTCAAACAAATAATGCGATTTGAAATATATTTTGATGGAGCAGTACAGTTAGCATGATAGTACTTACATAATATGATTAAAATTGGTAATGTGGGTCCTTAATCTAAAATTTTTTAAATATACCTTTCACATCCCACACATTTGTTGTTTTTATTATATTTTACGTGTGTGTGTGTGTGTGTGAGAGAGAGAGAGAGAGAGAGAGAGAGAGAGAGAGAGAGAGAGAGATAACCCTTAGTGTTTGGCTACCTGATAAGGATTGATCTTAGATTAACTGGGTCAGGCTGTTTTTCTGTAATACTGTACGCGTATGCAATAAAAATATTTACACGTATGTAGTAAATGACTTGCTAACATTTCAAACCTGGGAAAATTATAACCCCTTGGCAATACACACTGGCAAATAAAAAGAACAAACATAAACCGATCAAGTTATGTTTGAAAGAAACAAAAACAGTCATTACTACATTCATTAGTAAAGATTTTATTCTTTGTGTTTCAAGCATGAAATCATTTTAAAACGATCATGGTACATGTATATTACAAGTAAAAATTAATAAATTAAAAAACTAAATCCTAATCATTAGTATCGGGAACCTCATACATCATGTTGACAACTATTTCAGCCAATGTGATCCTGATCGCTTTATGTTTGTGCCCTTCTGACTAAAACTGACAACAGAAACTTATCTTTCCCTGCATAAATATAACTTAAAAACTAATATACACAAACTATGTACAATTTATGTTGTGTGCATGTATTTACGTACAAACCAGGAATGCACAATCTGACACCCACTACACTCAACAACTATAAGGAGTTGATAAAACAAAGCACTCCCAGTTGATTTAAACCAAATTTACAGTCTTAAACGACGGACATAACCCTAGTGCATTAATGGACACATGAGGTTTATTCCTAGGATACTTACCTAAATATGTGCCCAGTTACTATCATATTTTTGAAACATTAGGGCTTCTAGAATACAGTGGTCTGATGTCCATGGCCAGTGAAATTTAGACGCGAGTCAGTAAAAATCTATTAAAAAAATGACAGTGAATTTCCATTATGGTCAGTAAATTTTCAAATTGTTATTGATCATATGGCTTGTAAAATTTTGACAAATTCTATAAGCGCTGATGTTGCTGATTTAAATCAGCAAGTGTTATTAAAATCTGTAATGCTTCAAGTGCTTTACAGTTACCACACCTAAAATCCACACTTTTTAATTCTAAGTACGTTTTAATTTTATTGTTTTAGTCATAAATAAAAATACCTTATTCACAAAACGCCCTACTCTCACTCTCAGTCAGCAATCATACACTGATTTAACTCATATTCTAACATAAATGTATCTCTTTTGTGAACAAGGCCCATTAATTTTCTCCATAGATGTCAATTATCTTCTCCACAACATTATGTCTGTCCTACTTCCCACATGTTTTATGCTTTTACCAATAGTCCCTACAGGGCTTATAAAAAAATTCTAAATATTACTTACCATAAACTCAATAGATAAGAAAATGCACTGATCATGCCAAAATTCACTGCAATTCTGTAATTATTTATTGGCCCCAAACTGAATATTACTTGCCATGAGCATTGGGACACTGTATTCTAGAGGCCCTGCAAAAGCACACCAAACTGTTATGAAGCTTAATAGTATGTCAATACATTACACCCACCAAAGCACCAAAGAGATACACACATTTAGAAGTGGAATTCGGAGAAAATGAGTAAAATAAGCAATAAATATGACTAAGCATTAATACATGATTGCAATGCATATTTTCAACTTGAATGTGATCACCCAAAACAACTTTCTCACAAACTACATCTCACACCTGTATTGCACTTTTAAGATAATTTTAGTGATAAAAATATCCCAACTGTGTTCAGTGGATGAGTGATAAAGATAATCCAAATGTGTACAGTGATAACATTCACCACATTTAACATGTCCATATAGTTATTTTGTGTTTTCAATCATTATTAATATCAAATTTAATGTCCATATAGTTATTTTGTGTTTTCAATCACTATTAATATCAAATTTAATGCCCATATAGTTATTTTGTGTTTTCAATCACTATTAATATCAAATTTAACATCTCCATAGAGTTATTTTGGTATTTTCAATCATTAATATCAAATTTAACATCTCCATATAGTTAATTTGGGATTTTCAATCATTAATATCAAATTTAACATGTCCATAGTTATTTTGTGTTTTCAATCATTATTAACAACAAATTTAACATGTCCATATAATTATTTTTGGATTTTCAATCACTATTAATCTCAAATTTAAAATATTACATAAATATAATTATAGCTCTTTCATTCACTCGGATCAAAACTGACGATGACACCAAAATCAACTGTTGATATTGCTCTCCATCGACAGAAAACAGATTAATGTATATTGTAAAAAATTGTATACCAAACATATTTAAATCTAAATAACAGTTAACAGAATGAGAAATTGTATATCTACACAAGCAAGTATTTTTATTTTTTTTTATCATTGGTCTTAACACATTTTTATTAATGGTTATATCGGGCTTGGAAATGAGAAAAAACTTAGTAGCTACCTGACAGGGATCGATCTCAGACTGACCCCATGTTAGGCAGGCACATTCTCCACTAGACTAACGAGGTGTCCCTACTGCACAAGTTAGAGTAATATCACCTCTTTGATCTACCAAGTGCTTAAAATTATATAATATTATTTTTAATTAATCCTTAAATATATAAATTTATTACATTTTAGTTTTTCTAATACTGAGAATAAGTATTTACACAATTTTATTTATGTAAATCGAGGACCATTGTGTCGAATTTGCTTAAGTTGCTATATTGTGTCGATACCACTGGCCAATCCCAGGATATTAACTACCATGCTGTTAATCTCCATGAATTGATATTTAAGACAATTTTTTGATGGTCCCGATGATATCAACACATGGGTGTGGTGTTTGACCATTATATATATATATATATTATACAGGGTTCTCGCTGGTCCATTTAAGGGGGGCGCTGCACCCCCCTTTATTAATCTCCGCCCCCCTTGTGGGGTTTTTCCGCACGCGTCTTTGTTTTCCCGCCATTTTGAATTATTGATCAACTGGTCATACACACTATCTCTGTTAACTGCTAATACAAAGT
>JAVCKW010114370.1:0-13223 GCA_034780715.1 Peltospira delicata | reverse complement strand
ACCCGAGGGGCAGCGCCAGTTGAACCGGCCACACCAGCGTATCCAGTGCAAGGTCGCGTTCCTCGATCATACGGGTAAACAGGACCATTTCCCACGCGGCCCAGGCAAGGGTGAACAGGATTGCCGCCGAAATAATCTGGCCCAACCTAAGTGCGGGACCCTGAATTGGATAGGGGACCAGGCTGTCGGCAAACCGCGGGCGCAGGTGACTGCCCGTTGCTGTCGCAATTCCAAATCCAGCCATTGCAGAGATTATCAAGGCGTAAACAGCCACCCGAACGGATCCGAATATCCCGTGCGAGAATACTTCCCGCCCGATCACATCGGCCCCGATTGCAACCAGCATGATAACAAATGCCAGGCTGGCCAGCAGTTTTTCAGTGCCGGTGATCCAGTATGCAAGTTTTGCAGCTTTGTCCTGCACCGAAATGCTCCGTTCATAAAAATATCGCGGGTGGGTTCAGTATAGTTGCAACCGGACGGACGTTATCCCTCCGTCCGGTTATTTGCCAGGCAATTGCGGTTTACTGGCAAGATGCCTTGGCGGTCTGGAGTGCAGTCATCATGCCGTCCGCATCGCCACGGATGTCTGACAGGGTTTTGGGCCAGGATGCGCGGCCTGCTGCCACCCATTGGGCCATTTCCTCATCGGTCAGGTCCACTTTGGTGCCACCTCCTGCGATCATTTTGCCTTCCATAAGATCCATGAAGGCGGCCACTTCATCGACGCTTGCTGCAAAATCAATCGAATCTGCCGCCGCCTGCATTGCAGTTTGTTGTTCTTCGCTTAAAGCCGCCCAACTGCGGGCCGAGATAATATAGGCACCAATATTGTAGTTGAACGACAATGGCGTGTAGTAGGACGCGGTTTTGAAGGCGCCGGTCAGCGTCAGATATGTGACATCGAAATCGACCGCATCAATCAGACCTGTGGCCAGTGCCGATGGCGTTTCTGATGCGGGCAGGGGCTGTGGCGTGGCCCCCATCGAGCGGAAAAACTCCATCGAGGCGGGGACGGGGGCAGAACGGATTTTCACACCCTCCAGATCAGCCGGCGTGCGGATCGGGGATTTGCCGCTGACATCCTGTCCGCCAATCGGGACAAGGGCCAGAACGTGATATTTTGCACCGACATATTCCTGCACTTTATCCTTCATTTTGGGCACTGTGCATTTGACCTGATCCAGATCGTCATAAAGGAAAGGCAAGGTAAATTCGCCAAGTTTCGATGTCACAGCAGCCATGACCGGAACCGCCCCCACCCAGATATCCAGACGCCCTGAAAGGGTGTTTTTAAAGGTATCGCCCATGTTGCCCAACTGGGCACCGCCGAAATACTCGATTTTGATGCCTGAATCTGTGGCCTCAATGGCATCGGCAAACCGTTTTGCCTGCACACCCCAGACAGAGGCGTCGGGCGCGATGGTCGCAAGTTTCAAAGTTTGTGCCGATACAGGCGTAAAGAACAGGGCCGTGGCAGCAGCAAGACTGATGGCGGAAAGCCGGGTGACAGTTTTCATTTTGATCCTCCCAAAGATCGTTGATTGTATGTTTATTGATGGGAAACCTAACCGCGAAGATAGATATCCTTTGTCTTGATTGTTACATTTATGTGTCCCGCAGGTGCCCCATCCGTGCGAGAATGATCAAAAGGAATGGCGCCAGAACCGAGCAAAAGATCATTCTGAAAAGGTTATTGGCGGCCACCATTGCAGGATCGAGCGACAAGGCAACCGCTACGGCAATCATTTCTGTCAGGCTGGCCGGCGAGAACGTCAGCACACCGGTTGCAAAATCCACCCCCAGGAGCGGCACTGCAATCAGCGCAGCAATTATGGTCAAAACCATGAACAAAGCAAACAGCAGAACCGTATGGGTGCCAAGCCGGATCAATGTTCTGAAATCCAGCCGGGGCAGCAGGGTGCCGATGGCCGCGCCGACCACGATAAACCCGAGGGCCGGCAGCCATAGCGGCAGGGCGATGGAGACAGTGCCCGATCCATACAGAACCGCGGACCAGATCAGCGGCAGTGATATTTCGGCCGAGGGGAACCGCAATTTGCGCCCTGCAAATGCCAATCCCAACGCGCCAAGGCCCAAAAGCAGGGCATCAGGAAGGTTCGGATCACTTGTTGCCCCAGTGGGGCGCACACCGGTCGGGGGCACGTCGAAACCGGCCAGCGAATAGGCCAGCGGGATGGTCGTGGCGCCGATAACGATCCGGAACACCTGAAAAAACAGAACCCTTCCCGTATCCGCATCGCTTTCGCGCGAGACCTCCATCACCGTCAGGATACCGCCGGGCAGCCCCGAAAAGGCTGCCGTGGCCGGATCATAGCCAAGAATACGGGTCAGGAACCAGTAACCAAGCCCTAATCCGGCCAGGGTCATCGCGGCGTTCAAGGCTAGGGTGCCGCCGATTTTCCGCCACGTTTCAATGACTTCAGGGGTGAAATACTGCCCCAGTGAAACACCGATGACGATCAGACCAATCGCATAGACCGGCGGCGAAATTCGCAAGAATCCCCAGCGTTGCGAGGCCACGGACAGAACCTGCATAGGTCCAACAAGTATCCCGAGCGGCAATTTGACCGCCAGCGCAGCGGCGGCACCCGCAGCGGCCAGTATATAGGCAAGCACCTCGCCAAGAACCGCCCTGCGCGGTATTGCGTTGGTTGTCATCGTCCTGTCCTTTGTCGTTTGGTGCAGGGTTGCAGGCCGCCGTCCGGATGACTGTCGCATTTTTGATAGTCAGTTCGTCTTTTGCGCCAAAGAATGAACGAAAACCGTTTGGGAGGAACTATGGAAATCGCAGATCGTATCCGACAGGAGTTTCCCGAAGTCGGCGCAGCCATGGATGAAATCCCGCCGCATTTTGAACCTGAATGGATACTGGCCGCAGCCTCTGCCGAGGCGGGGTTAAAGGATTTCGGGCCGGATTTTTTCATGCCTTCACTGGAGCGCCTGTGCGATTCCCTGAATACAGAAGCCGATTTGAATCCTTATGGCAGATTACTGATGGCAGGGACGTTGCGCGGCCAACTTTGCAACCGGTTGTTGCTGCAGGATTTGCGCAAGACCACGCCGGAAAGGCTGGCAAAGCGGCCTATCGCGCCGGTTATAGTTACGGGTCTTCCACGCACCGGAACCACGTTCTTGCACCGTTTGCTGGCTGCTGATCCGGCCCATGCATCGCTGCCTTTCTGGCAGTTGAACCGCCCGATTGCCCGCAACATCGACGACACCCCGCAAAAACGCCTTGCCGAGGCCGACGCCTTGCTGGCCATCCGGCGCACAATCACGCCGGAACTGGATTCGGTGCATATGATCCGCGCCGATAGCCCCGAGGAATGTATGTGGTTGACGGCATCGTCGGTGATGAGCCGCCTTTATTGGAACCTTGCGCCGGTCTATAGCTGGCTGCGCTGGTATTCGGCGCAGGATAAAACCGCTAAATATCGTGAATATCTGGAACTGCTAAGCTATCTTCAAGGTGAATACCACGACCGGCGTCTGGTTCTGAAGGCACCGGACCACGTGGACGGTATTTGCGAGTTGCTGGATGTGATGCCCGAGGCCCGCGTGATTTGCACCCATCGCGAAATGACAGCGCAAATCGGCAGTATCCTCAGTCTGGGGCGCACGACGCGGCGGCTGGCTGTCAACAATCTGGACCCCGCGCGCGAGGCCGAAGCCGTGCTGGCCCTGACCGATCACTCGCTCTCGCGTATGGCGGATGCGAGGGCCCGGCACCCGGGGAAAATTCTGGACGTCCGGTATCAGGACATGATGAATGATCCGCTGGGCCAGGTCGAACGGATATACCGGTTTTGCGGGCTGGATCTGCAACAGGAACGCCGCGATGCCCTGGCGGCACATCACGCAGCAAACCCGCGCGGCAAACATGGCACGCATGTCTATTCACTTGAAGAATTCGGCCTTGATACCGAGGAAATACGCAGCCGATACGCGGGTTATACTGCACAATTCCTGACCTTGTAGAAATGTCCCAATCCCGACAGTCGTCGCATGTGTTTCCATGCATGCTGGGGAAATAAAAAATACCAACCAGGAGGTCACATGACACAACCCGTAATCATATTGGGCACAGGCCGTTGCGGCTCGACCCTGCTGTCCAAGATTTTCAACGACAATCCGGACGTTCTGAGTCTGTCGGAATTCAACACCTCGATGGTCGATTTTGGCGGTGATATTCCCGAATTCTTTGCCGAGGGCGAAATGACGGGTCAGGAATACTGGGACAAGATTTCGCAGGCCATGCCGCGGGTCAACCTTCTGGCGCGCACCGGCATTGATACGCCGGAAATGGAATATGGCCACGCTGCGGGCAATACCGAATTCAAGAAAGAAACCGGCATTCCGAACCTGCTGTTTTTTACACTATCGATGATTTCCGATGATCCGGATGCGCTGTTTCACGAACTGGAGGCCGTGGTTCCCGATCAGCCCAAAGGCACGCTGCGCCAGCACAATGATCTGATGTTTGCCTATCTGATGAACAAATTCGGCAACAAGGCCTGGGTTGAACGCTCGGGCGGGTCGATGATCTATCTTGGCGAGATGCTGAAACATTATCCCGATGCCAAATGGGTGCACATCGTGCGCGACGGGCGCAATGTGGCCCCTTCCATGCAGGCCCATCCGGGGTTTCGCATTTTCATGATCGCCTCGCAACTGACCGAAGCATTGGGGTATGATCCCTACAAAACCGACGACCGCACAGGCGCCGAAAACCTGCCGCCAGAACTGGCGGCCTTCCTGCCGGAAAATTTTGACCCCGAGGTGTTCCTTGGCGCCACCCCGCCGCTGGAAGCGATGGGCGGTCTGTGGTCGCAGATGATTACCGAAGGTTCTGCCGGTCTGGCACAATTCCCCGAAGGCAGCGTGCTGACAATCAGTTACGAGCAGCTTTGTGCGCGTCCTGTCGAGGTGCTGGGGGAACTGCTGGATTTTGTCGGTGTGGAAAAAGACGCGGACTGGATCGCCAAAACAGCGGCCGGTATCCGTATGTCGCCAACCGATTGGCGCAACCTGCCCGAGGATCAGCGCACCGCGCTGGAAGCGGCTTGCGCCCCCGGGCTAGAGGCCATCCGCCAGTATCTTTGAGGTTAGGTAGCGCCGGACGGGGTCCGGTGCTACATCCGTTGGCGCAACCGGTCGAGATCGAGGATCTCGACCGTATTGTATCCCGACATGATTGTTCCATCCGCTTCCAGAGTTTTCAGCACCCGGTTCACGCTCTGGCGTGAAACCGACAACATGGCGGCCAGATCAAACTGGTTGATCGCCACCTTGGCGGTTTTGCCGGTTTCGGGTCGGTTGCCCAGATTATCGGCCAGGGCAATCAGACACCGCGAAACACGGCATTCCAGACTGCCCGGCGCAAAGCGGGTCACCATGACCAATGACATGCGCAAGCGGCGACACATCAGTTCGACCATCTGTCGGGTTAGCTCCTGATCGGCATAGATAAAATTGCGGAACTGTTTGGCCGGAATAAAACCGGCGACCGTCTCGCCGATGGCGGTCGCGTGGTGGATCGAGGGTTCATCCTCAAGCACAGACAAAAGGCCGAATAGATCGCCGGCTTGCAAATCCCCGACCAAAAACCGGTCGCCGGATTCAGAAAAGCTTTCCAGTCGCACTCCGCCCTCGACAATAAGATAAACACCATCCACCATTTCACCGAGCATGGCGACATGTTGTTGATTGGCAAGCCTGCGCACCGAGGCAATCGCCTGTAGCGCATCCTTTTGTTCGGGCTTCATTCGCCCGATCATCCGGTGCGTATCGCTGAATTCATCCAGAAGCTGATTGATATTCTTTTGCAAAACCGGCCCCTCCCGCAAGAGTGTAACATGCCCGACATTTTGCTTTTAGGCAATGCGTTACGCTTGCCCAAACGAAGTATAAGGAGAGTGGGATGTCCGGTCAGGATTCTTTAGCATGTGATTATCTGGTCATTGGTGCTGGCTCGGCTGGCGCGGTGCTGGCTAACCGTCTTAGCGAAGATCCCAAGACGCGTGTTGTGCTGGTCGAGGCCGGACCAAAGGCCAAAGGGTTCTGGGTTTCAACCCCGCTGGGGGTTGCCAAGCTGTTGCTGGGAACCAAATTCCTGTGGCAGTTTTTCACCAGCGAACATGACTCGATGCATGGCCAGAAAATCTATTGGCCACGCGGCAAGGCGCTGGGGGGGTCCTCGACGGTCAACGGTATGCTTTGGACGCGTGGCGACCGCGAGGCTTATGATCACATCGCCGCGCAGGGCTGTCCGGGCTGGGGCTGGGACGATGTGCTGCCCTGGTTGAAGAAAAGCGAGGATTTTCAAGGCCCTGCCAGCGCGTCCCGTGGCAAGGGCGGCCCGATCACCGCCAGTATGATCAACGCCACCGATTCGCTGACGAACGGTTTTTTCGGGGCTTGCAATGCGCAGGGGTTCCCGACGAATGACGATTTCAACGACGGCGATCAACTGGGCGTGGCGCATCAGCAATTCTCGATCCGCAACGGCAAGCGTTGTTCCACCGATGTGGCCTATCTGGAACCGGCCAAAAACCGGCCCAACCTGCAAATCCTGACCGACACCGTGGCCGAACGCCTGTTGCTGGATGGCAAACGCGTGGTCGGCGCGGTTTTGCGCGGCCCTGCCGGTCTGCAACAGGTGCGCGCGGCTGGCGAGGTAATCCTTTCGGCCGGCGCGCTGAAATCGCCGCAGATTATGGAGCTGTCGGGCATCGGGCAGGGCGCGCGCCTGAAGGGGCTGGGGGTGGATGTTGTGCGGGATCTGG
Organism: Peltospira delicata; assembly: GCA_034780715.1. Classification (NCBI taxonomy): domain Eukaryota; kingdom Metazoa; phylum Mollusca; class Gastropoda; order Neomphalida; family Peltospiridae; genus Peltospira; species Peltospira delicata. Next base: position 6,414 of record JAVCKW010114370.1, on the reverse strand, counting down.
CCGGTGTCGGTGAAAACCTGATCGACCACGTGAACACCCGCATCACCTACCGCGCGAAAAATCCAGTTACGCTGAATGATGTGATGATGTCCAAGGTAAAAACCGTGCTTGAGGGCATGAAATATGTGTTCTTCAAAAAGGGGTACCTCAGTTATCCTACAGTGACCGCACAGGCACTGAAATATCTGACCGAAGGCGAGCGCAATTCGCTGGTAAAAATCCAGATGAGCCTGATTTCCGGCCCCGACCGCTATGCCAACAGCGCCGAGGCGGGGCTGGATACCTGGTCGGGTTTCAACATCGGCACCTTCCAGATTTACCCCAAATCGCGCGGCTATGTGCATGCCACATCGACCGATCCGCAGGCCGATCCCGATATGACGGCCAATTATTTCGCCGACGATTACGACCGCGCGCTGGTGGTGGAGCAGTTGAAACTGGTGCGCGATGTGGCCGCCGAATTGCCGATGGCCGGCGAAATAGCCGAGGAAACCCGCCCCGGTCCCGATGTGACCAAGGATGCCGCATTGCTGGATTACGCATTGGAAACCGGCCAGACCTGCTGGCATCCGGTCGGCTCGGCCCGCATGGGGGGCAAATCGGATGCCGGTGCCGTGGTTGACGCGTCTTGCTGCGTGCATGGCGTTGACGGGCTGCGCGTTGTCGATGCCTCGGTCTTTCCTGACATTCCGGCGTCCAACACCAACGCCCCCACCGTCATGCTGGCGGAAAAGGCCAGCGATCTAATCAAAGAGGCTGCAAAGACATGAGCATTTTCGAAAACCCCAACGCACAGAAATTCTATATCGACGGCAAATGGGTGGCCCCGCTGGGCGCGGCTGAACCGATCACGGTTTACAATCCCAATACAGGCGCACCGCTGGCTTCGGTTCCGGCCGGAACTGTGGCGGATGTCGATGCCGCCGTGGCTGCGGCGCGGGCGGCGTTTGAGGGCTGGTCCCAGACCACGCCGGCAGAGCGGGCGGATTATCTGGAGGCGATCGGCGCGGAAATGGAGAAACGCAAAAGCGATCTGGTTGATGCGGTTTGCGCCGAACTGGGCTGTCCGAAACATCTGACCGAACGCTTCCATGTGGCCATCGGCATCGGTATCTGGGGCAAAACCGCCCAAATCGTGCGCGATTTCCCGTGGGAAACCACCGAAGGGGGCGCAACGGTATTGCGCGAACCGCTTGGGGTGATCGGCGTATTGACCCCGTGGAACGGTCCTGTGACCTCGGTCGCCAAGAAATTGGCGGCAGTGCTTGGCGCGGGCAGCACTGCGGTCTCCAAACCCTCTGAACATACCCCGTTTTCCGCCCTGCTGATAGCCGAGGCGATCGAGGCCGCAGGCCTGCCCGCCGGTGTGGTCAACATGGTGCAGGGCGAAGGGGCGACGGTTGGCGCGCATCTGACAGCACATCCGGATGTGGACGGCATCACCCTGACCGGTTCGGTCGGGGCTGGGGTGGCCATTTCCAAATCCGGCGCTGACAATCTGAAACGCATGTGTCTGGAACTGGGCGGCAAGTCGGCCAATATCCTGATGGATGACGACAGCTTTGCTGAAGGGGTGAAAAACGGTGTGATCGCCTCGATGCTGAACACCGGACAGGTGTGTTTTTCACCGACCCGCATGCTGGTGCCCGCCCACCGCCAGGCCGAGGCCGAGGCCATCGCCAGCGCGGTGATCAACAACCTGAAAGTCGGCGAGGCCGAAGCCGAAGGCGTGATGATCGGCCCACTGATTTCAAAGCAGCAATTCCAGCGCGTCAGCGGCTATATCGACATCGGCTTGCAAGAGGCGCGGCTGGTGATCGGCGGGGCAGGGCACCCCGACGGGCTGGAACAGGGCTATTTCGTCAAGCCGACGGTGTTTTCCGATGTGACCAACGATATGCGCATCGCACAGGAAGAGATTTTCGGCCCTGTGCTGTCGATCCTGACCTACGACGATCTGGATCAGGCGGTTGAAATCGCCAATGACAGCCCGTTCGGTCTGGCCGCGCATATCATCGGACAGGACACCGCACAGATCAACGCGATTGCGCGGCGTTTGCGGGTTGGCTCGGTCTATGTGAACGGCGCCACGATGAGCTTTGACGCCCCCTTTGGTGGTTACAAACTGTCGGGGCAGGGGCGTGAACACGGCGTCATGGGGCTGGAAGAATTCATGGAAGTCAAATCCATCGTCGGGCTGTAAAACAGGAGAAAACATGTCGCAACCACTTGAAGGTATTCGAATTCTGGACGCAACCCATGTGTTGGCTGGCCCTTACTGCGGCTATCAACTGGCGCTGTTGGGGGCCGATGTCATCCGGGTAGAAAACCCCAATGGCGGCGATATTGTGCGGGTGAATGACAAGGATCCGGCCCGCCGCGAGATGAAGATGGGGCTGGGGTTTTTGACCCAGAATGCCAACAAACGCTCCATCGCGCTGAACCTGAAAACCCCCGAAGGATGCGCTGCCTTCAAACGCATAGCCGCCACCTGTGACGTGGTGGTGGAAAACTTCCGCCCCGGCAAGATGAAGGCACTGGGGCTGGGGTCTGAGGATTTGCAGGCGGTCAAACCCGATCTGATCTATTGCTCGATCACCGGTTTTGGCCAGTCCGGTCCGCTGGTGGATCGCCCCGCTTATGACCACATCGTGCAGGGCATGTCCGGCATCATGTCGGTCACCGGCACCGAGGAAAGCGGCCCTGTGCGCGCCGGTTTCCCGCTGGTGGATTATCTGGCAGGGCAGATGGCGGCCTTTGCCATCACCTCGGCATTGGTGCAACGCGAACGCACCGGCAAAGGCGAGGTGATCGACTGTGCCATGCTGGACGCGGCACTGTCGATATTGGGACCATCCGTCACCGAATGGTCGATTGCAGGGCGTCCGCCAACACGACCGGGCAACAAACCCTATTCCGGTTCACCCTTTTCCGGTTGCTATGACACTGCCGATGGCATGATCGTCGTGGTTGGGAACACCCTGGCACAGGCCGAAAGTCTGTGTCGCGCGGTTGGCATGAGTGATGTGTTCGATGATCCGCGCGTGCAGGACTGGCAATCTCACCCAGAACTGGTGGATGAATTGGCAGGCCGATTTAGCGCCATTTTTGCCACCAAATCCGCGCTGGAATGGGAGGATCTGCTGAACAGCGTTTCCGTGCCTTGCGGCAAGGTTCGCTCGGTGCCCGAAGTGCTGGACGAGCCGCATGTTCAGGAGCGCGGATCCTTGCAAGAGCTGGATGTGCCGGCCTTGGGCAAAACCATCCGTGTGCCCGGCCTTGGTTGCCAGATCGGCGGTGAAAACGGCCGTGTGCGCAGCGCCCCGCCCACCCTTAGCCAGAATGCAGAAGAAATCCTGACCGAGGCCGGATATTCCCCCGCCGATATAGTCGAAATGAAAGACAAGGGCATCACGATATGAGCACCAAAAAGCCAATGAATGTGGTCTTTATCATGACCGATACGCAGGCCAAACATATGGTTGGCTGTTATGGTGACAAATCGGTGGACACGCCCAACATCGACAAGCTGGCCTCGGAAGGCATCCGGTTCGAGCGCGCCTATACCGCCGCGCCGATCTGCACACCGGCACGCGGCGCGATCTTTTCGGGGCAGGCGCCGCAGGTAAACGGGGCCTGGACCAACAATGTCAGCCCGCACCAAAGCGTGCCGTTGATGGGCACGATTTTCAACCACTACGGTTTCAAAACCGCCTTTACCGGCAAATGGCATCTGGATGGCACTGGCTATTTCGGCGATGGCCAGCCCGGTGGCGGCTTTATTCCCGATTGGTGGTATGATGGCAAATGCTACGCCGATGATCTGGGGCCCGAAAAATTCAAGGCCTACCGCACCGCGCATACGGTCGAGGATTTGCGCAAGGCTGATTTTACCGAAAGCGATATGTGGGGCCACCGCGTGGCCGACCGGGCGGTGGATTTTCTGCAAACAGTGGGGGACGATCCGTTCATTCTGGCCGTGTCATTTGACGAGCCGCACCACCCCTCGGTGGCACCGCCCGAATACTGGGAGCAATTCGAGGGCGAGGGCAAGATCAACAAGCGCGAAAACGATTACGCGCCGCTGGCCGCCAACAAACCGCGGATGCAGCACATCCAGCGCAGCCAGCAGGCCGAAAGCGATATCTACCTGTCACCGATGCCCAACCTCTATGGCTGTAACGCCTATATCGACCGCGAAATAGGCCGCGTGATTGACAAGGTGACCGAACTGCATGGCGACAATACGCTGGTGATCTATACCTCGGATCATGGCGACATGCTGGGCAGTCACGGGCTGTGGTATAAAGGCCCGCAGATGTATCAGGAAACCATCAACATCCCGTTCATTGTGCGTATGCCGGACGGCCCATCGGGCGCGGTCAGCCACTCATTGGTCAGCCATCTGGACATTATCCCGACGCTGCTGGACCTTGCAGGCATTGAGATACCGCACTCGCTGCATGGCACCTCGATGCTGCCGGTGATCCAGAATCCAAAGGCCAAAGTGCATGACTATGTGATGACCAACTTCCACCGCTTTTCGGTGAATTTCGATATATTCGGCTCTTTCTATCCGATCCGATGCGCGACGGGGGATCGCTATAAACTGGTGATAAATCTGCTGGATACAGACGAGCTTTATGACCTTGAAAACGACCCGCTGGAACTGGTGAACCTGATAGATGACCCCACCCATGCGGCGGCGCGCGATGAAATGCACGACTGGATACTGGCCGAAATGGCCCGCATCCGGGATCCCTATCGTTGCTATAACTGGGGCCTGCGCACATGGCGGCAGGTGGATGATATGTATTACATGAAAGTCCCGCTTCAGTTCAAAAACCTGCCCAATGGTTTCCCGTTTCAGGTGGAATGTATCCATGCCGATGGCAGCTATACCAATCAGGGCAACCACCCGCTGGATGAAATGCGGGAATAACCCTTACCTCATCCGGTAGATATCGGATGCGGTTTTGCCCTGTTGTACCAGCGATGCCAGTTGCCCCAGCCGAGCCCCCGCGTGGCGCAGGAACATCGTGTAGCTTTCGCAGAAATAGCTTTGCCCCGCCTCGCCATCACGCGATGTCAGGAAACGGTGCTTGGGGCAGCCGCCGTGGCAGGCAAAGCGGAACCGGCAGCTTTGGCATTGTTTTGTCAGCCTGTCGCGTTTGGCGTTGCCGAATTCCACCATCTGCGCGTTGCCAGCCAGCGTGGCCAGGGGCGCGTCATTGATATTGCCCAGCCGGAATTCGGGATAAACAAAGTGATCGCAGGCAAAGACATCGCCATTATGTTCCATAACTGGCGCATTCCCGCAAGTTTCGGCATGGATGCACAGGCTGGCGGGCTGGCCCAGATAAGCGCCCAGCATCACCTCGAAATATTGCACATGCATTTGGCCGATGTCCTTGCGAAACCACATGTCGAACACATCGCACAGGAATTTGCCATAGGCCCGTGGGGCCACGCTCCAGCGGGTTACGGCATTGGCCCGCTCCATATCCACCTGCGGGGCCGAGGCAAGGGCGCCATTTGGGGCTGCGCGTTCTACAATCGGGATGAATTGCAGATGCGGTGTGCCAAGGCCGCGCAAAAACCGGTAGATATCGCGCGCCTTGCCCGCGTTGTGGCGGTGGATGGTGGTCAGCAGGTTCACCTCTACGCTTGCGGTTTGCAGCATCTCCAGCCCGCGCATGGTGGCGGCAAATGTCGGGCGACCGGCCCGGTCCAGCCGGTATCTGTCATGGATGGCTTGTGGCCCGTCAACGCTGACCCCGACCAGAAAGCCGTGATCGGCCAGAAAATCCGCCCATTCAGGATCAACCAGCGTGGCATTGGTTTGCATGGTGTTCAGCACATGCATACCCGACGGCAGATAGTCCTGTTGCAGCGCCATGGCGTCGCGGAAAAAATCCAGGCCCGCCAACATCGGCTCGCCGCCGTGCCAGGCAAACAGCACTTCGGTTTGTCCGGCGGCATCGGCGGCCTCGATCATCTGGCGCACATATGCCTTTAGAATGTCGGGCGGCATGCGGAACTTTTTCTGATCCGGATAAAGCGCGTCTTTTTCAAGATAATAGCAATAGCTGCAATCAATATTGCAACGCGGGCCAGCGGGTTTGGCCATTAAATGAAAGACGCGAGGGGAGGATGGAGCGGACATATTGCATTATGATAGTATGCAACCGGCTTCTCAAGCGGAAATTGCCTGCGATATTGTCGATTAGCCGACAATTCGGGTTAGAATTCAAAGTAATGAAATCTCAAAAAGCCTGCCACGCCTGAAACATCCGGTATTGTCCCGCATTTGCCGGCCTGCGACAGAGTGCTCCTGCGGTGATATTGGCTTGCAAAAGGGTGCTATAACGGGTTGTTAGGGGCTATGGTTTGTTTTGCCCGCCTTTTGAAAAC
>JAVCKW010112148.1:0-13284 GCA_034780715.1 Peltospira delicata | reverse complement strand
GATCAAGCACACAAAACATGGAATAAACAACATCCCCCACTTACTTACACATTCTTACTTACTTTGTTTCATAGAGACTCCATCCTGAAATATAAAATGGCACTACAACTAATACACATAGAACTGCATCTGCTTTTATCTGAAGTCTTAAATATTTTGGTGTATCACTGAAAAACACTCGATCTTTTTTTTCCCATCTGTCATATACGAAAATGAAATTCCTCCTTTATGAAACAACTTGTTTTCCTTCAAAGTAACTGCATCAACCCTAAATATTCTGTGGTGAAATTTAGTATAATATAAATGATGACCAAGTGCAACACTAAACCTAGCTTTTGTTGTTTCTCATTGAAACCACTCTAAGTATGGCCGTTGCGCACGTTGAGCAGGATGCACCCCATACATGATGCTCCAATTTCTTCCTGTCCTTTGTATCAAGTCACAATTCATGTATAACATAGACTGAATACAGAGCGGCGTTTTTATTGAACAACAGTTTTATTTACACTTACATGGAATCACATACATGCTCTTTTCTATTAGCAGCAATACATCTTTTATATGCACCACACCACATACATGATACCACATGCTGTTGTTAGATCAGTTGTGAAGCACTAGTTGGAATGAGATAAACCCAATTGGTCAATATGCAAATAATAACAGTCTTCCTGTTGTTGTTTTAGGTTTTTTGTTGTTGTTCTTTTGTTTTGTTAATAATAATAATTGTAACATTATAGTCCTGAAACTCTGTGACAATTATTAAACAATTACTGGTACCTCTCATTATACAAATGACAGTACCACTATACCCATTGCATAAAAAACAAGCAAAAATTGAATAACAAGTCAACACATTACTATTATGAAATATCATTTATTTGTTTAATATATTTATATAGGTAATTGAAACATGCCCAAACAAGGAAACCTCAGTGATCAGTGAACATAGGGTTTATCTCCCACGTGCACTGATCCACGAGGTTTGTACAAGAGTGCAATACACATTCAAATATGCACAATACCTCCACATACACAAACACTGTATGATGGACTGTATATATCAAATTTTTCACATATAAACAGAAATGGGGTTGTTGCTGGTTTTGTTTTGTTTCATTTGTTCTATATGTATATTCGACAAAATCAGTATTACGGACATTGCCTTAAACACATGCTATCACAGAGCACTCGGATATTTGATAGCCAAAGAAAGTACCATATTAGATTACTTGATTTGTCCCTAAATTTAATTTATACATCAATCTTCATAATCATATTGCTTTTATTAGACATTTCACAATTAATCAACAATAATTATCTCAAATAAATTTTCATTCCATTTATATAATCATTATTTAGAGAAATGAATTGCTATGGATCTGTATCTACATGTCATTAAATATCTACATTTATGAATATGTAGAAAATGAAGTTCTGTAAATATGTAACGATATGCTTTAAAATACCTACATTTATAATCAATATTATAAAAATAAAATCATGAAAAGCTGTGACATTATGCTTTTAAACATGTAGAAACAAAAGACACCTTCTGAAGCAACCTTGAAGGTAATCATAGTCTTCAGAATATGTTAATCAAGGTACAGATCTGAATGACTCTTTAATAAAAAAACAACTTTATACATTTTATTTTCATTATCCAACAATAGATTTAAACAAGCCAATATGATGCTAAAGTAATGCAACAAGCATGAACTGATTAACTATTATTATGGGTAACATCACTATATAATTTTATTGCCAATGTGAAATCAACTAAGTGGCATATATAGACGGGTAGAGGATCACCGTTACTCTTATACACACTAATAATGGCACTGGTAATATCAATTTCAATACTAGTATCATATACGTAACTACAAATGTGAATTTCTTGTATGTCAAACTAGCTTTGAAGACCTTTTAAAAACCAAAGAATTTGTTTTGTAAGACAGAACATTTGGCAATATATATCACTAACCTCCATAAAATACATTTGGCTGATAGAGGGAACATTTAACATAACCACTATATGGTACATAAATACATTAAAACATCTTCAGTAATGCTGAAATAGAGTGCCTTATTTCAAATACACACACTTTCCATTTACAAATAATATTTAGAAAAATTAAGATCTATAAATCTGTGATGCTATGCCTTTAATATCTACATTGATAATAACCATTTAGAGAAATTTAGTTCATAAACATGAAGCATGCAAACAAAACCATCTTTAATAAATACACAAAATAAATTAAAACAAAACTGAAAAAACAAAAACAAACAACAAAAATACAACAAATAAAAGTGATAACTCAAAAGATCTCAAAACGGTTCAAGAAAGTGCACAATCTGTCTTTACAACATTAAAAAAAAAAAAAAAAAAAGTATCATTGTTCTTATTTGCTTTTGAAACATAGTATAATGTAGGACCAAACTTGCTTTCAAATTTATCTTCAATATTACCATTTATGACCCTTATGGGTAAACATATAACAGAACATATCAAAGTGTTTAGCGGTACTCGAAGTTTTTTGTCCCATATAACATCACAAATTGCAGTTCACCTACATTTTGCACAACAAATTATTCTTTTAAAATGGAATTATTGGGTAACATACAATATACAAAAGAGGCTTCCACTTTGCATTATGACCCTCATGAAATAATATTCATTCACTTGCTCGAGCTGAAAATTGTTTCATTAAATTACAGTGTCTTCGATTAACTTTGTTTGAGATGCCATCTGGGCCATGGTGACAGTACTTTCACTGCCTGGATTTATTTTCACTTGCTTGGATAAAAATATTTTCAGAAAACCCCAAAACAATATAGATTTTTTAATATTATTGACCTACTGACAGGCAGCCATATTGTGGGCTTTCAGTCACCCAGTCATTTTCAGTTGCCAGGGGTATTCAGGCGACATTTAATTACAAACACTGTGTATGTTAAAAGAAATGGAAGCTTCTTCAATATATAAAGCCTCACAACATCTGGTTTATAATACTGTACAAAATAATTTAAATGAGATACATAGGTAAACATTACACAAGTAGTTTTAATTATTATTCTACCCCATTGTTTAGGTGGTTTGTAATTGTTTTATATAAAAATCATTCTCAATTTTATGTAACTAAGTTGCTGGAGTATTGTACACATCATAAATGATTTGTATCTGACAAAGTGAGTGGGAAGAACTAACATCACACAGTGACACATAAGTCAATCCGAATATAAAATAAAATAAAATGCCTTCAACATAAGGCATACACAATTGCATAGATTATTATTATGACTTCTGTATACGTCTGTACATGTACATGTGTGACACATTCATAAATAGGTGAGGAATAAATAGCACTTAAATATATTAAACAATTCTGTCAAGGGATATATTAAAGAATTTACATTTTAATATGAAGCGTCAATTTTTTTCTGCTGGGTGAAAATGTGTTTTTCTTTAAAAGATAATTCTCCATAGCAAAGTGTTATACATTGGGGGGGGGGGGAGAAAGAAAGAAAGAGAGAAAAATAAGAAAAGTAACAGGAGACAAGTTCCATGTTTGTTTTAACACCAAACCTTCTTTTAACATTTTGCATGAGACAAAGTTAACTTAACACAGAAAAAGAAGAAAAAGTTATGTCTATAAAAATCAGCAACCTTTAATAAGGGAATAATTATCTCTAACATACATGCATACAAATAAAAAAAAACAGCTGAAAACAACAATATACTTTAAATAAAATTAAAAAAAAAACATCCAACAATAAAAACATCCAACAATAGTACCATAACCCCAGAAAAAAAGAAAGAAAGTCTACAAAATACAAGAAACAAAAACACTTATCTCCCCAGTCCTAATGTAACAGAATTAAAAAAATAAAAATATATCCCCCCTCACTTGTTTTTTTTTTTAATACAACCAATCACACTACTTTAAGTTAACAAATAACCTTTCAAGTAACAGAAATTATTGACAAAATAACTGAAATATACGGCAGCCATTTTATCTAAGAGAAAAATGGCCCTAGACATATGTAAGCAATCTTTCATAACGGCTAATAGTTTTTATTAAATCGGCATAGGAACTGAGGTATATATAAAGCCATGGGGTGGGTGCGTGATTTCAGGGGGAGAATTATGAAATTTTCAAAGGCTAGCATTTTGCCTCTAAATACATCGACATTGAAAATAAAAAAGAAGTTTAAAAAAAAGTATATATTGATGCTATATACTTCCCTTGGCTGAATGGCTAAACAGAAATCAGCACAAGAAAATTAATTGTTGGGGAATACAGGATATATCTTTGACTTATATGACATATATGTAACCTGATGAAACCACATTTTCAACACAGAAAAAAAAAAACCACCCCCAAAAATCAGTGCTTAACACAGTGCAATTTTCCTTTAATCTCTGATCAGGAATGTTTCAAGACCCTGGATGTTCTATAAATATCTAATTTTTTTTGTGGAATGCAGCATAATATTTAAGCTAGATTCAGTAAGAATTAATCTATCAATTCTTTGAATCTGAACACTAATTCTAGCTAATTACTACTAATGTATATTATGCCTTTCAATTAGCACTTGCTAAAGATAAAGAGAACTTTGCAAGTGAATACTTGAGCACAAAATACAGTTAATACCCTGTGAAGCTATTTCTATCATCACATGTTAAGAAGCTTGTATTACCATGTAAAAACATTACTGACTAGATAATAAGTATGGCAACCATGATCACAGGTCTTCATTTATTCACATCAACAATACACCATCTCCAGCCCCTTAACTTTGGCCTTTTATATTTCCCAATATATCTAATAAATTAGGCAAGTGTGATTAAACCAATTTCAACAGAAAAGAAAATAAAGAAAATATCTATAATTATTAGTATTAATGGACAAAAGTATAAAATTCAATTTTAATTTTATGAATGATGTATAATATAATTCACAATTATGACTTGCCTTAATTTGTATATATGGCAGTGTGCAACTTTAGGTTTGAAAAATAAGGCGACATAAGGACTCCTTCTTTTCAGATCTTGAAAGCCTGTCAACAATCCAGCGAGCCATACTCAAATGTAATAATATACACTACATTTTTTGCAAATGGCATAGTCATATTATGAAATGTGTAAATTAACATGATTAAGAAATCTGCAGTCTCTGCAATATATTTGTTAGAATTTTTTTTTTTTAAGCCTAACTGCTTTTAATAAAAAAATTGTGCACATTATATCTGAAAGCCACAAGGGCTTGTATGCTGGACAAAATGGCACACTACCGGTATATCAAGAACTATTGTTAGCCTTCTAATAAGTATTCTCGACTTGTATTTTTATTTTCCAGATCATTTGTTTTTGTACCAATATCTCCACAAGTAATTAACTACAGTAAATATTATACTTAAGAATATACGCATAGGTTCCAAAACATTAAAACAATTCACCATTATCAGAGGTAGAGATTAATAAATATTTAAACAGACCTGGGTAACTAGCAGGCTTATAACGATACTAGTCACCAGCAAATTCTTCTAGCTCCGACCCATAGAGCTACTAAAACATACTTGACTTGGTGACTAGCATCTTTATAATTATACTCTGCCCCAAACAAGGAGATAAACCGCTAGTTTCCATCTCTGATTATGTTTAAAAAGTGAGTGAAACCCAAATGCTGAAAAAACTAAAAATTACTGAACACAGTTGACTGATGTCCTATAATGTTTCAAACACGATAAACATCAAGTGACAGCTACAATGACAGATATCAGCAGCAAAACAAATAGACAGCAAGTTGTTGTTGGTTGTGGATTTAACTGACCAGTGTAAAAGGCCACATAAACATTATCATGTTCACAGAGAGACTATTCTAAGTCCAGGCATTCAATTCTTGCTATCTGCACACTGATCTAGACAATGGCCAGGCATTTGCTTATAAAGCTTAAAGTCTAGACTTTAATATAGTTCACACATGAATAAAGTCCAGACTTGAATAAAGTCCCAACTTAAATATAATGCTATTTGAATGGAATTTCCGTGACATTAAATTTTAATATCATTAAAGTCTGACTTTAAAGTTTAAGCAAGGGCACAGCTTCACAATATATTATTGCATCACACACTCACATCTTTGTTTATTCCCATCCCATTAGGCTGTAGCAGGACAAGAATTAGAATACTTCTGTAACTCTGTTATTTAATAGTTTCTGTAACTACCTGAATCCAGGTCTGCACAAGGTGGGACTGTTTTCTTAACTGCATCACAACATTTTTATTCATACCTGATATGGCACTCTATATGGATATTCAATGAATTATAGGATGAAACTCCAAACAACATTTTCTTCAAATATCATTTGTTATATCACCAGACATAGGCATTATTTTGTTTGCTTTTGAGCTTTTCTAATATTTTCTTTCATTACAATAAGTACAATAAATTGTTAATCTTTTAAATTTCTCCAAATCATATTATTTTGTTTCAGATTATCCCCTACATTTTTTTTTTACCTCGTTTGAGGTTTTCTACAGTTTTAAGTTGCTTCTTGTTTTGAAGAATTCTTCTAACATCATTGTTTGTATTTCAAGTTTTCTGCCAATGTTTTCTATCAAGAGACATACGCATTAATTTGTTTGTATTTATGGTTTTCCACCCATGTTTTCTATCACAAGACATAAGCATTATTTTTTCTGTTTTTAAACATCATTTTCTACAAAGTGATTATTCTGTCTCTCTTTCAGGTTTTCTACCACCGTTTTCTTTCATCAGGCACAAGCATTATAACTGTTACTCTTTTTGGTGTTCACACAAATTTCCTATCAGGATAACAATATCACCACATGTGTGTTGGTAATCCCCAACCAAGTCTGATGATTCTGCCTGTCTGTCCGTCTCCAGGGACACCTGCCAGCAGATGTCTGCCTGAGTGACCGAGTCATCACAACTTTCACGACAAGCCATTCACATGAAGTGCTCTCAAGAGCTGCTTCTCAAACACAGATCTCGAGCTGGGTCTCAGATGAGATGTGGCGTTGGACCATTTTCCAGACTCCGCAGCTGTTTGAGAACGGTTTCAACAAGTCTTTTCTTGTCCCTCTCATTCCTCTTCAGAGAAGCGAACAGGTTGGTTTTCTTCTTGTCACCATTGTTCAGTCTACAGAAAATAAACACATTAAAAATTGTGAATGATTCTCCACATACCAATTTTTACAAGTGAAAGATTGTGTTGTTATTAGTTGGATAATGTTTTCATGTCTTGTGACACAGTTAAGAACACGTGAAATTATTGATGTTGGTCTAAGTTACTTAGTGATAAGTACTTCTCTACTACATGAAACCATAAAGCATTTTCTTTTAATACAGTTGAGTAACAAAGGCAATGGTATGTGCTATCCCATCTGTGGGATGGTGTATATAAAAAAAATCACTGCTGCTAACTGAAAAGAGCTAACTCTGTCTGTCTTACTCTGACTGACACACAGACAGACAGACAGACAGACAGACAGACAGACAGACACCCACACCCACACTTCCTCGCTCACTCTCACTCACAATCTATCTTTATCTCTCTCTCTCTTTCTTTCTCGTATATGATATGACATTATTGAGGGGTGGATACAGGATTTAGTAAAAAGGGGATGCTGGACAAAGTAAGGGCAATTGAAAAGTGAAGGGTGTGTGTGCACCCAAGGCACCCTCCATATCCACCCTCTGAATAGAGACACGTACTTCTCAAGTAGACTGATTGCGACATGGCGTGGAACCCGCAGGTACTTGGCGTGTTGTTTGCCGTAGTCTGCCAGGTACACCGACCAGTCCCAGTTGAGAAACAGGTCCATCAGCTGCAACAACACAGGCAACACAATTAATACAAATTAATTACTTTATTTTTAAAATTTTATTTAACAATGTTTTAATTAATGGCTAAATCAACATCAGAAAAATCTTAATTACCTGGCAGGGATCAACTGCGTGACAGGTGGGCACAATCCAGTTTACAGAAAGACTGGACATATAATTAATTATTCCACAAGGGTTAATAAAAGCATAAAATCCAAGGTGTATATTTTTCAAACATTACGATAATGATAAATGTCATAACTGATATTGTTACGAAGTGATTTTATATATAACGTCATCATTAAGAGATATTTATGCAATCTTAGCGCTAAGAAGTTTAGAAAAGACACCCCCCAATGTCAAATATTTTTATAACCCCCTGGCCAAGATAGAGCAGTGTCCATAATATTTTAGAGTTGGTGGACACACAAATGAATTTCCTAGTCACAGAAGATTTTCATACTTTTATCAACGAGGGCTGACAAAAATGATTAAATCAGAAGATACAAATAAAAGCATTTTTTAAAATTTAACGATGCACACATTTGTAAATTTAATTAATGGTTATACTGGCATCTGAATCCATTTTAATTATGAAAATTCCTAGATGCACAAATATTTAGTTTTGGGCCACCGCAAGTGTGAGATGAGTTTCGAGCACTGACAATACTGCATTGTTTAAAGGTATTCACATATTCAGACTGGATGTTAAAAAAACATGTTTGAGCAATACCAGGGTAAATTTGGTGTTTAAAATTTATATTAGTAAAAATGTACACTTCAATAGAAATTTGATTAACCAGTATTAAATAATTCAGAATTGTGAAGCAATCTATGATTTTTTTTTTACCAACTTGGATGAGATACCTAACAAACTGAACCGTGTGTTTGAGCAATCTATTTTTAACTACCAGTTCCACAACAAAAATGCATTTGTCTGACCTGTCTCAAATCAGCAAATGCCATCTGCAGTGTCCCATCATTGGATCCAGGCACTGTTTCTGATGCAGCAAACTCTGTTCAAGAGAACAAAAAAGCCAGAGTAAGAACCATTATCGCAACAAGCACACTGAATGAAAGGAACACAAGCTAAAACAAACATTACAACACCGCCAAAACAGTTGTCATCTAAGGCTGACAGAAATAGATTTCGAATTATTCACTTCAATAAACATTAACCAAAGCTGATTAAATTTAAATGTACAAAGAAATTTTAAATCAAAACAAACAAAATCGTAAAACAAACAGTATGTTTACTGATATATCAGTAAACACACACACCCACCAACCAAAACCGAAATATCAGGCTTGGGAATAATCTGCCAAAAATGCCAACAGAGTACACAGGCTGGAAAGAGAGGAAGTACAGGGGCTGGCTATTATCTCCAATTATTAATTCTGACCAAACTGGGCCCAGAGGTGTAAAATTCTGATGCTTGAATATATTCTGTAATTCTTCTAGATGTGACTGACTGACCTTCACACTGGATAAGGTCAAGGTTGAACTGCTCCAAGGAAGCCATGGTGATCTGCCTGACCTCGTTATCCTGCAGGAAGGTCATCATCACCGCGGCGATGTGCTGACACGCCGACATGCACGCTGTCCGGGCCACCTTCTCCTGTTACATAAAACATGTGTCTATTCAGAAAAAATCTCTATTCAGAAATCAAATTTCAATTTTTGGAGGCCTTTGGTTTAATAACAAAAAGTAGGGCACCAAGGCAACTGAGGGAAGCACCAAAGACCTACGCAAACTTATCTTTCAAAATAATACACATGTACATAAGGGTTAAATTTTTAGGTTGCCTGATCGCCCATTGACTAAAAACAACCTGATTGCCCACCTGGCGACGACACACTGTTTGTTGCAGTATTATACAGGCAAGCGAAAACTGATCTGGGCAAATGAAAGTGCTATCACCACTTGCCTGGATGACAATTCAAAATAACAGAAGAGTTAAAATGCAGACAAACACCCTATATAAAGAGATTACTATGCAATTTGCTGTACAAACTTATAGTATATGACCAATCGCTATAGTATGTCTATAACAATAGTACTAAAGCATTATTACTCTAAACCATGAAATGTTTAGAACATTTCTTTTGCAAAACTAATCAGCTTACTTGAATAAATGAATAAAGCGTTCTGAGGTTTGGCAAAAATATGGATGTGTATAACTATCTGATTCATTTCTTAATCAAAATGTTTTTAATGCAAACTGATAAAAAAAACTATTAAAAAGTAAATACTAAATATTTCATGAGACAGGTCACCATTTTTCTATACATCCTTGCAAGGTTTCTTTAAAATAAATTCTTAAACCTGATAGAAAACAGCTTGTTCAATCCCCATTCTAATCTGAATATAGTTTTTTTTTACAGATAAGAACTAACTTTATATTTGGGATTTATTGAAAGGTATAGCTAGACTTTACCTGTTCCATTCTGAATGTAATTTTTGAATATTTGATCCCAAGAAATCAACCAATCACAATACAAAAAATACTTGCTATCAGTTTACAATAACTAACCAACCATAGTCTTCTTAACCACTGATCTTTATCTGTATGAAACGAACATGCTTTAAGGGTCATATCAAGTGCAAGGTCAGCATTCCAAAAAAATTAATAAGAATTTCACTTTCAAATTGCTTGACTTACTGTCACAAAAGAAATTATGTATTGGAGCAAAGTAAAACCAGTAATTCTACATTTATTTATCACTGTAAGAGTCAGTGAGATAAGTATCTTAAATTTTTGTCTTGTGTTTTGTCATCGTTTTCTCCATAGAAGACAGCTTTGAATGTGTATTGGTGAGTTTCATTTTAACTCATAACTGTGTGTGGGTTTTTAATATAGTTTTAAATGTTTGAAGTGACACTAGCTTTGGATTCGTAAGATAAACTGCAAAAGGTTTTAGCTCTGAAATGAAATATATTTAATGACACACTTAGCACATTATTTATATCAATCAAATGAAGATACAAATGTGTGAAATTCACCAGCTTCTTATCATGTAAGTTGCTGAAATCAATGTTGTATACATGTATTTAAAATAAGCTACCTACCAAGTATGACAATTTCACACATATATAAAATTCCTAAAAAATGTCCTCACCAAAACATATTTCTCAACATGCATTGAGCTCTCTAGAGCTAACAAATGCTTCAAACTGTGCCAGGGTGAGATATATTGTTAGTATAGGACTTAAATGTTTGACATTATTTCAAGTGCTGGATAACCATGAGGGAAACTGGGTGGATCAAGTGCTATGATTAGTTAAATACCTAATTAAAATGTATATGGAATTCAACCATTAGAAGCCCATTTATTTACGTGGACTATCACTGATAAGAAACCATATTTGCTTTTACTTTTCTATTTATACTAAATTAATTCAAATGCAAATGCACACACACACACACACACACACATACACAATTCACACCAGAATTCCTACAATAATAAAACATTCAATTCCATGTGTATTCTCATGAGGTATGTTTGAAAATGTTAAACAAGAATCACTTTTACAATTTATAAAATCGGTTCATACAGTATTATCAAATAAAATGTAACTGACTGGTCTTCAATACATCCAATCGGGTAAAACTGTAAAATAAGATTCACCTTTGAAAATAAATGTGGATTTTCTTGAAAATAGCTGATACACATCCATAAATAATGTACGTAAGTTAATTTTTCACTTATATTCATCAAACCTTTTCAGTTGGAAAAAATTATTCAGTTGGATTATTGTTGAAGAATTTGTTGAGGTAATCTGGGAAGGGGATGCAGTGTTGGTTAATAGAGATATACGTACCTTGTTACTGTCAAATTCACCGGAAAGAGACTGAAGTGAATTTAAAGTTCACTTATAAAATGCACCCACCACAAAAATAATGTTCAAAAAACAGAACACATGCAGCCAACATCTATCAATGTAATCCATATGACTGCAGTTTTTTAAAAACTATAATAAGATACTGCAACATTTAGGACACCAAACCCAATACATTTTGGATGAAATAATAGTTGTTCAAAGATACAAACATGTTTCTAATCAATATGAAAGTTAAAATTTCAATTTCCAAAAAATTTAATAGGGTTATCTTTCCAAATCTATTGGTAAAAGTGTCAAATTTATTTGTTTCATCTTTCAAAAACTAAACTTTAACAATTCTACTCACTGTGGAAGTTTGAGTTATTTTGCTAGTTCTATTATTAAGTGGTTTGTTATTAACTTTTTTCTTTGATGAGGGCTACTTTTGTCTTTATAATGATAGTGATAGTCAATTACTAAATTCAGATAGAATAATAATTATACCTATGTAAAATAAAGAAATATGGATAGTGAACCCATTTGTCATAACATTAGTATAAATCATCAAAGGTTAATTAGTATGTTAAGAACTAATGCAAAAAAAGCCATGTTAGTCAAAGGAGAGGTGGAAAAGAAAACCAGCAATATAAAGGAAAACTTTATGAAGTGCAAACCATTTCCAAAAGCTTACTGATAATGACATTTTATAAAGCCTAAACAAAGGTATGTGGTTAAACTAATATTAGATATGTAAACCATGTAATTTTGTGAGACTTTTCTTTCTCTCATTACCTCATACTATGAAATTTGCATGCCTACACAATTAATTTTATTTTCATCTGTTATTTATATTAAACTGTTGAATATTGCTTCAGTAACTTGAGTTTACTGTTATTAACAGTAACTGATTACAGGGCCGTTACTGCGCGTCAACGTACCGGGAGGTTGGTGAAAGACATGAAGGTACTTTGGAGAAAGGCAATCAGATCCATGATATAGCCGCTGGGGCGTCCATGCATCTCCAGCAGCATCCAGTCGTAGTTAGCTGAAAATTTAAATAACAATAATAATAATAATATTATATTAAAAAACAATAATAATAACTATAACAATAACAAAGATAATAATAATAATAATTTTTAAAAATAAAAAAATAATAGTAACTATAATAATAATAATAATATAATAACAACAACAATAATGATAATAATAATAATATTAATAATAATAGTTATTGATAGTAATAATAAAAAATAAATAAAAATATAACAAATTCAACAATGCAATCAACACATTTTTGGAAAACATTTTAATGATAAAAATCCCTAATGGCTCACTGACAGTGTAGAATAATGGTAGACATACCTAAATCAAGGAATTCGTCTATTTTTTGGTTTAATGACTGATAAATATGTTGTTCTGCATCATCTCTAGCATCCTGAAAATAAAGGCTATCTATTAACATTTACCAAACACATCAGAAATAAATTCAAACTCAGCAACTGTAATATTATGAAATTAGAAGTCTTTGAGAGAGAGAGAGAGAGAGAGAGAGAGAGAGAGAGAGAGAGAGAGAGAGAGAGAGAGAGAGAGAGAGAGAG
>JAVCKW010111037.1:0-36802 GCA_034780715.1 Peltospira delicata | reverse complement strand
TTGGGACCGAGGTTACTCTTACATACAACAAGGATTTTGCGACAGATACATATTTATCACAAAAAACAGTGACTAATACTGAGGCCATGATAAAGTATGGCTACTATGAGATTCGCCGACAAACATCGTTGATTAACGATGACCACACGGCTTCTCTTATCGTGAATGCTTTGTCAAAAGAGTATGCTAAACCAGTTATTATTTATGAAGTGACTCTTTTTATGATTGGCTATATCGTGGAAAAAGGCGATTTAGTAGAGATAAAAAGGGAAGGGAAGACTTCCATAAAAGGAGTTATAATAAATGTCACAAGGCATTTTGGACAAGGGAAATCTGGAAAGATAACGACATATAAATTGGAGTTGGTCAATCCAATAGGTGAAATTGTACAAGTTCTTTTGGAAGACGGAGTGGTAGTTGACGACAGCGGAATAAAAATGTATGCAGGGAATATAAATACCGTCCCCGTCAATCTTACTGATGGGGTTAAGGTAGATGACGGCACCATATCAGTGAAACAAGAGTCCGGCTACGGTGTTGGCGGTTACGGAAACAAACCTTACGGAGATTAAGAATGGAGTCAATAAAGATTGTAGGTAATTTTACTTTATCCGTTATCAACGGAGGGAGAAGGATGGTAAAGGTAGAAAAACGGAATATGGTGGTCGATTCCGGTCTTGAGTCTTTATCAAAAATGTTCATTAACGACCCATCCAAGGTAAAATTCGAATTCATTGCTGTAGGAAATGGCCCTAACCCGCCTGCCCCTGGAGATACTGCTTTGTCTGCAGAAATAAGCAGAAAACATGCGGCTCTTACTTACTCAGGGGCAACTGTAAACGCTATTGTCACATGGCCGGTCGGGGACATTTCCGGTGATGTACTGGAGGCGGGAATGTTTAATATAAGTGCAGGGGGTACATTGTTTAACAGGATTGTTTTCCCGAAGGTTACTGTTGGGGCAACAGACGCCCTGCAGGTAAGCTGGGACATCACTTTTAAGAGGGCATAACAATGAGCAATACACTTACACCGAATCTTGGTTTGAAAAAGCCGGACTATAAAGACCCACGCTGGGACATCCCCCTCAACGAAAATTTTGATATCATTGATGATATAGCCACGCAGAGAAATCTTATTCTGAATGGGGACATGAGGATTTGGCAAAGGCCGACTTTGAATACTCATATAAACTCCACCACAATGTCGACTTTTGGCCCGGACAGGATGAAGTCATTTTGCACTGCTCCCGGTGGAGACATAACTCTCACAACAGGGTTGATTGACGGATATCAGTCTTACAAGTTACATGCAAACACAACCGTTTCCGACTTGACAGGCTCTCATTTTGCTGCCGCCATAATCTACGGGTTCGAAGAAGGTGACTTATATGAGGTTGCCAAGAAAGGAAAGCACGTAACATTTTCATTCCTTTTCAAAGCGAACATATCAGGGAAGTTCTGTTTCGCTATTCGGTCTCCTGGTTATGTTCTGACCTATCTCCATACTTTCAACGTTGTTGGTGGACAAACAAAGAAAGTTGTCATCCCGGTGTCATTTAACAGAGATTTTGGTTCCCATCTCACACCTGGAAGCCAGAAGGGTTTTGATATTACCATCGGGGCAGTCAATAAAGGAAGTCTTGCCAACAGTACAGAAGACTCTTGGGTAACTGGAGCTTATCTGTGTACCGGCAATGAGTATAATTGGGCTACTGTTGGCACTGATATTGAAATCGCGAAGTTGACCGCAAATGTGGGGCAGCACCCTATATCCTTTGTTCCC
This sequence comes from Peltospira delicata, assembly GCA_034780715.1. Lineage (NCBI taxonomy): Eukaryota > Metazoa > Mollusca > Gastropoda > Neomphalida > Peltospiridae > Peltospira > Peltospira delicata. Next base: position 35,017 of record JAVCKW010111037.1, on the reverse strand, counting down.
GAACCATACGCTATCACAGAAATTCATTGTCAGAGATATTACCAGAATATTTCGGTACACAACTATATGTATTTTAGCGCTGCCGGTAATGCTTCCATATCTATGGCATTCCCAAAAATGAGGGATAAACCTACCGTTACGAAGACAGGGGAAGCGTACTCCGGTGCTGTCGATGGAGCAGAGTTTGTCCCTCAAACTTCGTCATCAGGGAACGTTACCATTCATTATAAATCTGCTGGTGCTGGTTTAGCTCATGCAGATTTTCATCTCAATGCCGATTTTTAAACAAAAAAATACCCCGGCCGAAAACGGTCGGGGGTTATTCTATAAGGCTCCAATTGAATTTCCGTTTCTCGGGATGTGAACTCTGATTTCCCCAAGACCGGAGGACACGTGGTCTTTAACCGATAAGATACTTGGGACGATGCTCGGATCATTGTTCAGTTTGTTGTAGTTCCTGTAGTCTGACTGTCTTTTGAGATATTCTTTCTCGAAAGAACCAACCTGAACATTGTCAATATCTTTGCGAGGTCCAAGGTCGTCAATGTTGAACCTGTTTTGTCTGGAAGCAATGGTGTATCTTCTGGTTTCCTTCTTTACAAAGACCTCTTCAATAGGAATTTTGCCTGCACGGTACGCTTTCAGAAGTCTCCTGATTTTCCCCTTCTCATATCCTGTTGCTTTTGCAAGGTCGTCCAGAGTTCCGACAAAACCTGGAATACGAATTATCGGTACAGACCATTTGAGCCGGTGTTTCTTCCTGTAGACAGCATCTTTGAAAATAGTTTTCAGTGCCCAAAACCCTTTGTTCTCCAGAGCGTAATAAATACGCTGAACACTAACCCCGTATTTTTCCTGGGCAACATACATCCATGGATAGTGTGCATGCGGGTACTTCTCGCGTCCTCTGGATAAAGTTTTCATTTTTCCAGTTCCTCCAGAAAGGCAGCCTCCAGGAGATGGAGATAATTGATTGCGTCACCTATTTTCTCGTTAATCAACTCTGGTGTTAAGTTGACAATGCCGTTTGTCATGTCCTGCAGAGAAACGTGGTGCTTGATATACATCCCCCACAGGGCCATCGGCGTTGTTACTCCCATACCAGCAGCTGCCATTTTGAAATTATGAAGCCTGTCGTTTCCAGGTGAATACTCTACTGCTTTTTGCATCAGAACTTCTCTCGACCGACGTTGTCTGTCGTTCAGGATTTGGCCAAACCGTTCATGCGTAATTTTTGATTGGTTATGCTCAGACATCGGTATTACATATCCGTTCTCTTCTTCAATTGAGTCAATCTTTCCCTCTTCTACCAGTTTTCCAAGTGTCTTAACCATTTTACTTCCTCCTGTTAGTGAGATATTCAATGCCATATTTGCAAATCAAAGTTGCGTCTGCTCTATCAACGTTTTTCTTGTACTTAAAATAATCAGCCTGTTTCGGGAACATATTAATGGTGGTCAATCTAGCATCATCTTTGTCCGCTTGTATGAGGTTGAAATGACGCTTCCAGGCTTGGGGAACAATGACCTCGAATTCAATATTTAATCCGGTAAGCAATCCTTGTATTGCCCCATAAGTTACCCCAAAATTAAACATAGACGCGACTCCCTGCCCTGGCCTTGCTGACACCATTTCGAGGAATGCCCTTTTAATTTTGTAGCTGGAAAGAATCAGTTTGAGCCCCGGGATATCAACCTTCCTCTTCTTCCTCTTTCCAGACTTATACTTAACAGTTGGAATGTCAAACACTGCGATAAGTCGACCTTTCTTGTCCAGGAACGAGACAGCCCCATTTATACCAGGGTCTATTCCAGCGTATGCTTTCATGGCGTGTGCTCCTTTACGACTTTGTGTGTGCTCTTTTACGACTTTGTAGATTATCCCTGGAAGGTCACTGTCACCAAACGATGTTCTGTGGCATACTTCCATTACTTTTTCCTGGCCCCCGTTAATCTGGAGCAATTCATTCATCAGGCCGGATATGAGTTCCATTCCGGCTATTGTCTTGTGCTGGTCATATTCATCGCGTCCAGTCTGGCTGAAATCAAACGATGCGAGGAAACCATCCTTATCAAACATCGGCAGAACATAGAGGTTCGCTCCCCGGTATGTGGTTCTTATTCTTTTTCCTGATAGCACTTCCTGTTCTTTCATTTCTTGGCTTCTCCTGTTATTTTCACGAGGTCACTGACAAAACAAACATCGGCATATTCACCAGTGATTAAGAACCAGTCCTCATCTTTATCGGCTTCCAAAATTATGCTGCTCAGTTCGTTAAAGTTGCTACGATTGATAATACAAGTGATTGTTTCCGAATCATCCTCAATGGTAAACACAAGGTACTTGCTCGGGCCATCTACAAGTTCTCCATCTCTCCTGGCGACGTTTTCAGGGCTGTTTGCGTCCTTTACTTTGTAATTAATGAGCTTGCCGAGAAATGCGCAGTCTCCCTTTTCCAAGTTCCTTATCTCTTCAATTGTGACATCTTCGATGTAGTTCTCAGGGTGAACATAGAAATCTCGGAACCAATCATTGGCCGGGTAGATGGTTGTGAACGGGCAATCCATTTTATCAAGATGCTTTTGCAGGCCGGGAGGAGTCGGTGTTCCTTCTTCCCTGAACTTTACAATCTTCTTTGCACTGATAACGCCGATTCCCTTTATGGTCGTCAGTGCCGGGATAAGACCTTTATCCGTAGCAGTCCATTTAACACCGGATAATTCTCCACTGGGAGGCAGACAACGAATCCCTTCGGTCTCTGCCATATCACGCAGGAGCTTTATTGCCTGGTTGTTGTCCTTGACGTGATTCATGCAGGCTGTAGCGAACTCCAGGGGATGATGGGCCTTGAGGTATGCGCACTGGTAACTAATGATTGAATATGCTACCGCATGGCTTTTATTGAATCCATATTTTCCAAACTCAAGTAGTTCAGACCATACTTTCTCGGCATTTTCTTTAGTGTCGCCGTTTTTGACGGCACCGGCGATAAAAGGCTTATGGAAAACCTCCATGGCTTCCTGGCCCATCGACTTTGACATTGCCTTTCTCATCTTACCAACATTTACCCAGTCCATGCCGCCATATTCCCGGCCAATGTTGAGTAATTGCTCCTGATAAATGATAATTCCGCAGGTGTCTTTTACGTTCCTGACAAAATCCGGGTGTTCAGTCAGATATTCAATTTTTGACTTACCGGAACGCCGGGCAACGTATCGTTCAGCACCTCCGGACATCATGGGGCCCGGCCGGGCAATTGAGGTAATGGCTGATAAGTCTTCGATTGACTCAATCTTTGATTTCATGGCCAGCCTACGCACTGCATCACCTTCAAACTGAAAAACACCGGTCAACCTTCCATCACTGAACACCTTGTACGCTTTCTTATCATTGTGAGGTATCCGGTTCAGCCAATTAACGTCTTTCCCTATCTGTTCGCAGGCATCACCGAGGATTGACAGTGTTCTCAGTCCTAAAACGTCAATTTTAAGGAGGTTCAGGTATTCAGCATCCCGTTTGTCTACCATGGCAATTCGTTTTTTATCTCTGGCATTAACGCCGCAATAATTGGTAATTGCTTTCGTGCTGACAACAACACCGGCAGCATGGACTGATGTGTGGGAGACATGCCCTTCAACATCGGCTGCTGAAAGCATGCCTGGATAGCGTTCTACGAAGTGTTTTCCTATATCCGTCCGGTAGGTATCAAACAGACAGAAATTAGCTCTGGCGTCCCCTGGGGACCGTTCCTGGACGTTTTCTTTAATGTCGTCAAGATGCTCTGCTGGAACTCTCAAACTCTTGGCAAATCTTACCAGAGCGGAACGCGGCTTCAGCCTCGAAATGTTGCCAAGCTGAGCAACGTTTTCCTGACCATATTTCTTCTCCAGGTATTTTACAGCCATTGACCGGCGCGTGTCCGCAAAGTCAATATCAATATCCGGTAAGTCTGTACGCTCCGGGCTGATAAAGCGTTCAAACAACAACCCGTATTTGATAGGGTCAACAGTCGTTATTCCCAAGCAATAGCAAACAAGACTACCGCCGGACGAACCACGTCCAGGGCCAACTCCCATCACAGTTTTGGCGTAATGTACAAGGTCTGACACAACCAGGAAGTAATCAACATAATTCTTTTCGATGATGAGGTTTATTTCCCTTTCGTACCGTTCCCGGTATGGTCCTTTCTTTTTCAGGTTGATTCCGAGCTTTTTTGCTCTTGACCATATAAGGGCTTTTAACCGGTTTTTACTATCACCGGGTAACGTTATCATATCGGCTTTCGGAAGCTCAACATTGCAATCCTGGCCAAGCATGATAAGGTTTTCAATTGCTGTTTCCATTCCCGGATATATTTCAAGCCATTCTTCCGGGCTGATGATGTTTATCGGCGTTGTTTTGTTCTGCAGGCCATAATGATATTGCATAGTGTTGTAGGTACCGAAATCGGACTTCTCAATGATGTAGTTATCAAGGCAGGCAACAGCTGGGATTCCTTTTATTCCCCGGATGGCTTTCGGTGTTCCAGGGGAGAACTCCAGCAGGATATCAACGTTGATTTTGTCAAGCTGTGGACTGACACCGGACAGAATAGCAACATCGTTTGTATTTATCTGGTTCAGCAAATCATAAGATATGCGAGGTCTCCAGTAAAAGTCTCGGGTTGCATGTTCGGTCAACCGGTAGATTGTTTGCAGACCTGCTTTATTTTTGGCAATGAAACCCATCATGTTGAATGGGTACCGTCTTTCTTTATTCGGATCATCCGAGACAGCCAAACGCACACCAAACACCGGCTTCATACCTGCAGCTTTACACCCCTTTTCCCATGCGCAAAATCCCCAAGTTGCGTTATCATCCATTATTCCGGCAATATTGCTGTATCCGGCGTTTGTGTTGATAACATCCTGAATAGGGGCAAACGTTGAGCCGAAGCTGTACTCTGTCCTGTTATTTAACCACATTTTAAAGCTCCTGTAGGAATTTATAACATTCAATCATTGCTTTTACGTCGTTTTCTGCGCGATGAGCACCAAGTATTTCTTCATTGCCAGTTGCAACTTTATATAATTCCTGCAGGCGAAGGCGAAACCCTTTTATGTGCATGGACTGTTCTACTGTGCAATAAAGGTCTTTCTTCGGAAGTTTGTCCCCTTTTCGTTCATATTCATATTGCAATACGGTCCAATCAAAAGGAAGATTGTGAGCAACTATCCTATCGGCACTTTTAATGAGTTTAAGAAGTTTTTCTGACATCTCTCTAAAACGCGGGGAAGTTGATACCATGGTATTATCAATACCAGTAATTTTGGTTATGTAATCGGGGATTGTTGTTCCAGGGTTTATCATAGTGCCCAACGTGTCAATTGTCTTACAGTCTTCATTCGTAAGCTCGGCGTATATTTCGATAATTCTTGGCTGTTGCTCAATTGGTGCCTGGACAGGATGGAGCAAATCCGTTGTTTCCAAATCCAAAAACAGAATTTTCATTCTTGTTCTCCTAAAAAAATATATGCTTGTTCCGTTTAAACTTCCTACATCCCTTGACGAATACCTTTCCAGGGATGGCTTCCTTTTCTCCGGCCAATGTACAAAACCATTGGTCGTATTTCTTACACCCGGCACAACCTTTTACATTAATGGCCGGTAGCCCTTGCATCCTTTTCTTTGCTTTTTTAGACTTAGATTTTTTCCCTTTTTTCTTCGACATATCCATTTCCCGTCTTCTGCAGGGGAAGAAAATTTGCAGGTTCGGCAATTTCTGGCAAACTTACCGTTGTAATGGCAAAGCTCCTGGTGATCACAAAATATACAGGGATATTTATTCGCATCCTCTTGTACTTTTGGTTTTGGTCGGTTGCTGTATATGATATCTTCTGCCTTGGCAGCTAGGATTTCGGCTCGCTCTTTATCAAACTTAATGCGCTCATAATAACGCCGGTCATCATCTTTGCAAGCAACGATAAACAAGGTTCTCTTGAGCTTGAGCTTATCCATATAAATTTGACACTGGTCATAATAGACCGGTTTCCACGCTTGGATTGACTTCAGCCGAGTGAGGTCATTAAAATTCTTGAGGTTGGCTGTTTTGATTTCTAAAAGGTGCAGTGTTTTTGGAGCATCAGGTACACCAAGAAGTTTTCCATCGGATGAGCCTCCGGCGTGTCCGTTACAGTAGGACAGTTTTTCCTGTGTTGAGAGAATTTTTACCCCAGCGTTTGCGAGGTCTTCAAGAATAATCAGCTCTTCTCGCCATCCTCGGGAGAATAGTCTTTTCTGACGTGCTTTTATCTTCTTGGTTGTCGCCCATCGGAAGCTGTACCATATTTCCCTTGGACATGGGCGGCCTATTTGACTACCTCCGAGATGAGGACGAAATTGTTCAATGAATTCTTTGTCCTCAATAATTCTTTCAATTTTTAATCGTCTATCAAGTAACATAAATTTTCCTGTTTAAGAAAAGAGGTGCCGGGCGTCACCTCATCCCTTATCAGAGTTACGCGAAACATTTATAATCAATGCCCATTTCCGATGTACATTGGTTATAAGTTTTGCCCGGTCACCAATCATAGGACAACCCTACGACGGCAAGTTTTATAACAGGTCAAACAGCTTGACCAGTTTTTCTGCCTTGATACCCTTTTTGACTTCAGCAAGACAAAGAAGAATTTCCTGGCCGGTCATCTTCTTACAGCCTACTTTCTCAAACCCGGAAATAGCCTTGGCAAGTTTCTTCTTCTTCAAAACGCCGGATTCGGGCAACACTTTCAAAACCTTTTTCAACTTATACTTCTTGGAAAGCTGTTTCCCTGTAAGGAGTTTTCCAGTGTTGACTTCTGCCTTTTTGTCGTTTGATTCGACTTCCTTCTGGTCCTCTTTCTTGTCATCGGGAGGTGTTTCCCGGAGAAGTTTCCGAGCGTCTACAACCTTGATGCGGGAGCCGTTGTGATAGATATTACGGCGTATAGTCCCAGCTTCTGAGGTCTTCTTGTTCACAACCATTTCACCGGCATCGGTGTCAAAGGGGTATTCCCCATCGTCCAACTCGGCAACGGCGTTTAGTGCCATGGTGATGCATCGGTAATCAGTCTTGGGTAACTGCAGTTTCTTGCTCATTTTTTGATTCTCCTTGTTTTGATATGAGATTAAATTACCAGAGCTTTTTATTGCCCTTTTTTCCTTTCTTGCCTTTCTTGCCGACAGGTTCGAACCGGGAAATATCATTGCTTTCTTGATACTTTCCTTCAGCCTCCCGAACAACAACCTTGGCAATTACTGGTTTACCGTGCAAAATTTTTGAATCGGCAATGTTGGAATGGATTCCGATAGAGTCACACAGTTCAGCAAATTCACGCTCGGCAATATCAACGGCGGTTGCGTTGTCATTCCAGAGGTTGAAGAGCTTGAAGATGACCTTCCCTTTGTACTTTCCCTTCAATACTTTGAACTGGCAATTAAGATATTCACCGGTTTTTGCCTTTGTCTTTTTGATTTCAGACTTGACCATTTCGACAACATAGTCGCCTGCTGGGATGACGGAAAACCCGCCTTCACGGTTCAATTTCTTGGTATTGATTTTCTTTTTCAGTTTTGCCATTTTTTACTACCTCCTGTGGTATTCGGTTTTTGGTTGATTTTTTATTTCTCGGTTAATATTTTCTTGATGATTTTTCTCATATCCGGTTTTTCCCGGAACTTGAGCTTGCCGGACCTGTCTTTTGCATCCCAGTACATGCTTATATCAGTCTGTAAATAACGCACTCGTTTGGAGTCCTCTTCCTCTTCGTCATCCTCCCAGATACGTAAGGCGAATACCTCATCGAAAAAGTACCCAATGTCCTGAGTCATTTTCTTCCCCGGCATTGCCGGGTAATGTTCACCGTCATCGTTGACGGCAACCTTGCAGGTCATCAGGACATGGTATCCTCGCAGGTCGCGGAACTTCTTGATGAGCTTCATCATTTCATCGTTTGTCTGGCCATAAGCCTGCCGAGCATCCTTGCATTCAGCTTTCAACCCGGACAACACCGTCTCTGCAATGTCGGTTATGGAGTCAAGACAAATGGAGTCATACAGCTTCTTGGACTTCTTCTTCTCCAAATACTCAAGGGCTTCATATAAATCGTCCAGGCTGTAAACTTCAATCATAGGGATGTCGTCATCCATAATGGACAACGTTCCACTTTCAGCGCTGATAATGATAGGATTAGGCATGGTAGCACACAACGTTGTCTTACCAGTTCCAGCGCGACCGTAAACCAATGCTTTTACATTGGTAGCTGCTTTTTTCGTCGTTGTAATTTTCATGGGGTTCCTGTTATTGTTGCCATAAACCGGCTTTGATTCTTTCCTTTACCAATTCACGGTGATACTTATGCGGATTTGGCACACTCCCGCCTTTTGACATTCTGGCATAAACAACATTGGCAATGTCGTCTACCGCGCCAATATAGATAGCAGCTTTATCAATGCTACCATGGCTCTTTATAAGTATCTTCTTTTCACGTGGTGGTAAGGCGTAAACATTCATTTTCAACTTCGACTTTATCATTGTTCAATTTTCTTCGCAATTAAATAATGCAGTAGGTAACATAAATTAACATCGCCCATACAATTATTGTGTATAGGACTATTCCTGTCCACATGGCTGCCCTTGGAAATCTGTTAATCAAACTGTTGTATTTCTTCCTGAGCCATTTTAACATCGTCCTCTCCTGTGATTTTTGCGTACAATCTCCTGTACTGTGTTTCTGTTATTGCTCGGTTGAAAAACAGTTCCGCCAACTTGATAACGGCATCATACTGATACCCGTTGTTTTCAAAATCATGTCGAAGAAGGATAATTTTGTTCTCCAGAGATTTTAACTCTTTTATTACATAATCCAAATCGTGCGGCATTTTCTTTCCTCCATATTGATAACCTGTTTTGTAAGTATTGGAGCCGTTGTTCCTGTACAGCCAATTTATGCTTTGTCATTTCGATTCTCTTTCTCAATTCGAGAATCTCATCTTGAAGGTTTGACATCATATAAATATTGCTCATAATGATTTCTCCACTTCTTTAATCAGTCGGTCTATGACAAGACACAATTCTTCTCTGTCTTCTTTGCTGAAAGCCGTGGTTATTCTTGCCCAATAACTGTTTGGACTGGTACACGTAACAAGAGGACAACCAATACACCGAAGCGAACGCTCTCGAAGATAGAAATCACATAAAGGGCAATAGCTCATATAGTCCCCGAATTCAGGAACAAATTTAGTTTTTAAATGGTGAAAGGAGCCATAGCTTCCTAACTTAGCGTCATCAGACTTAATCTTAGACAACAACTTTCTATATAGTTCAATTGTCTTTTCCTTTGCTTCACGCCTAATCATCATTTACCTCTTTGATAGTGTTTATCAACAGTATCGCGAATGTTTTTCCATTGTTCCTCAGATTCAATCATTATGGATTCAGAATCAATGCCTCTTATGACAACACTGTCAGAATCATAGTCGTAATAGATGGATAGGATGTTCTCCGAACCATCAGCTCTTCCATACGATGTCTGGCCCAAATCTATTCGTTCGTTCATCTTCTTTCTCCCATATGAGGCACACTTCAACCGCAATTTTTTCAGTGGTATCAGTGTCCATATTTAATTCCGTAGTAAGATTGCGGATTGCCTGTGCAAGGCACAAGTCTTTGTATGGACTGCCTTTCAGGATAATGGCTATCACCCTGGCAGAGTCATTTATTTCTTCGTAAGTCATTTTTACCGTGGTGTTTTAGGTGGCCTATTAAGAATACCCCGGCTTTTACACCGGGGTATTTCCTAAGACCACCACGTCTTTTGGAATAGGGACGAACGTCCCTGGGTTGTTATTTACAATAATAATCATAATTCCGCAATGCGGTTCTTATGTTCACAGTTGATACCATTTGGGATGGAGCCGGAGAACTCTATTACCGGTTTATCGCTTCCCTGGGATTCATCAACAACGCGGAGAAGTGTCACTGAGTCGATTTCCATCTTCCCGGCCTTCACCATTGATACGGCTCTGTCAAGGGCAATCGGGGCAATTTCATTTCCTGCAATGTCATACGCTCTTACTCTAATCATTGGGTTCCTCTTTGCTTGTAGTTTGCGAATAGGAGATTCCATTCCGCTCAGCTTGTAGAAGTACTTCCAGATACTCAAGCTTCGCCTTCCTGGTTTTTATCATCCTGGCAAGGGTATCTATAACGGTGTTTATTGCTCGAATCTCTGCCTCTATTTCTTCAACTTTTGAGGTGACCATCAGTTAAGTTTCTCCATGGCATGCCTTAGAATCTTCCCCTTGAGGCCGTTTGATATCCTGAGTTGCCTTTCATACCCAAGCTGCACCAGCGTTTCGAGCATACAACTCTTGACTTCCGGGCGGTACTCCGGTTGCTCTTCCAGCCAGACTTCCATCAGTGTTGTGCTTGGGGTATCGTTGATATCCGCTCTTACTGCAATATCAATCGCTCGGCGTACAATGTCGGCGTGTGGTTTGTCTATCATTGTCGTTCTCCTTGTTGTTGATTGCCTTCTTTAGTTGCATGGTAAGGGTTGCCCTCTCACTATAGAGCGAGGACAGCGTTCTGGTGACATTGGTTATTTCACCCTCGATATCCAGTAGCTTTTCGCAGATATCTCTTTCTTCTCGGTTCATATTGCCCCCTTTATTGTCAGTGGGTAGATGATATATATCAGGATGGCGTACATCACAGAACCATAAGCCAGCCCGACTCCAAATATTCCTGCTACCTTTCCGATAAGGTATACTGCTTCATGTTCCCACGTCTCAAACATTGGTTGTATTTTGTTCTCTTTCATTTTCATTCACCTATTTTAAATTATTTATCGTCACAGCGTGTGTTTCGGTAGCCTATCCCATTGATACCTTTATTATCATAAAGAACCCTAGCCATGCCAGCAGACAAAACAGGGCTGCTGCTACCAGTATTGCAAAGTGCTTCCAATTCATTCACCAACCTCCAGGGTTTCCGTTACAGTGTCGTGGTTGTCGCAATACGCTGGCTTATCATCCGAGGAATCAAAGAAGTTTCGCAATTCAGCGTAGTGGACTCCACCGTATGCCTCAAATCGTGCACAATTATATTTCTGTTGTGCTGTAAGATTAGGTTGTGGTGGCCGTACAGCAGTTGCTGCAAACGATGTGGTGGTCAGTGTCAATAAAGCTACGAGGGTTAATACTACAAAGAATAAGTTTTTCATTTCGTTCTCCTTTGATTTGGATTAATTCTTTTCTTAGTTGAAAAGATTGGCTACACGCTCAACAGCGTTCAGATTCTTCTCTGCGAGCTCAACAGTTACGAACATTTTGGTAGTATCAACGTTGTTGAAGTCTTCCGGGTAAGCATCGGCACATACATCCCAATCATCAGCTTCCTGCTGAAGAGCTTCAACTGCGTCGGTGTACTTGTCGGTGTTCAGTTCGCTGTATTTCAGATGAAGAACAACGTTGGCTAACTTGGTAACGTTCTCGGTCTGAACTTCTGCGTTGCAGAAAGCGTTTGCATTAACGGTAAGTGTAAGAACTGCTACGAGGGCTAAAAGTAAGTTTTTCATTTTGTATCCTCTGGTTTGGATTGGTTTTGGTTCGTTTCCTTCCCTGTTATTTATTTATCGTCTATTTAAGTGAAAAAGTAAAGGACTTTTTTCAATTTAAGTACGATTTTAGAGGGTTTTTAAGAGGGGTTTTAATAATAGTGCTTAAAACAGGTACTTAAAACCCCTCTCTTTTTCCTTTAATTTGTAGAAAAGGCTCTTAATTATTTCAGATGGCCTTTTAAACCGTTGTTTATCCAGTCTTGAACCTTTTTACAGTGTTCCCGCACTTCGTTTTCGACAGGGCAACCTTCGTCCTCTTTATGGTACTGGTTTGGCTTATGATGAAGGTCTTCACACTCTGCCATCTTTGCAGCGTATATAATAATGTGTAGTGATTCTTTCAGTTCTGATTTAGTCATCGTTTTTTCTCAAAGTGTCATGTGTCAGCGGTTTTATAAATTACTATTTATCCTTGCAAAACCCAGAATTAAATGTTAAGGATCTGGGGACATCATTAACATTTAAAGGAGACAAAAATGCAAAAAAGAATCGGTAAAAATCAATATATCTATTTGGCATTTCGACAATTAACGGCTGATTGGTTTGCGAATGAGGCGTTTATTTGTTATCTAAAGACGGTATCTGCATCGAATGACGCCGCCAGAATTAAAGCACACCGAGCGAAAAAGAGATTATCCGAGTTGGGATTGCTCAAAAGGGGATATCTGCCAAAATTAAGAATAGAGTTGAGCATGACAGATGTTTTCCGCCGTATGCATTCCTCTCCAAAAGTCCCAAGTTATATGATTGACACACTAATAGCCATGGAGCGCAATCTTGACAGACTGCCGGAGGACTGGAGATAATCCATTCTTACAAAAAAGCAGGGCTCTCCTTCCTGCTTTCCGCACAGGTTTTTCCATGGGTATCCGCAGTAATGCACAAGGTTTCCAAGTAATGTTGGAAGCTTACGTTATACTTTCGTTGGAGGATTGGAAATGCAGAGGCAACTCTGCCAGCTTTCCTGGCAGTCTTATAATGATATGTAGCGATTCTTTCAGTTCCTGTTTAGTCATTGTTTTGCCTCTTGGTTTAATTTATCCATGCCATGCCCGGCCTTGCCCGGCCATGCCCCTCCCCACCGAGCCGAAATATCCATGCCTTTCCGCGCCTCACCGAGCCCCGGCTTGCCCGACCGCGCCCCGCCTCGCCGGGCCCCGCCACAATATCCATGCCACACCCTACCTCACCTAACCCCGCCCAACCTGACCGGGCCTAGCCGGGCCGAGCCAAGTTATCCATGCCTTGCCGGGCCGCGCCTGGCCGTGCCTTGCCAGGCCATGCCCCTCCAAACCAAACCATAATATCCATGTCTCGCCATGCCCAGCCTTGCCAAGCCATGCCCAGCCCCGCCTTGCTACATTATCCTTGTGATGTAAGGTGCCAGCATCGGCATTTTTCGCAGTAGTAGATAGACCTTTCATCCCGGTCTTTTCTTTTCATCAGTTTCTGAAGGATGATTTCAGCAAGTTTCTTATCAGGGAACTTCACTTTTGAGCAGGTCATTTGTTCAGTCCCAATTTTCTGCGTTTCTTCGCAATCATATGTTGAAGACTGGAGAAGGAAACTTTCACATCAGTAAGCTCTTTCCGTTCAGCCTCATTCAACATTTCAACATTGGTTGATTCCGTGATTGCAGAAGAGACTCGGAAGGATTTCCGAAGGTACTTCCAATTTTCCTTCTTTGCCTGCTTAACGTGTTCACCTGGGAGAAGAATATAAAACCCGGCATCGTTAGGAGGGAGCATATATTTATAATGCTTCTCCAGGAGCCTACGCACTTCACCAATTGCACTGTTCATATGCATAAGCTTCTGATGAGAGTTAAGGGTTGAATATTCAATCTCAGGGTCATTGGTAAGGATTTCCTCAAGGCTCCTGTAGAATGGTTCCCTTGGGATTGTCGTCCCATAGTCATAATTTCTATCAAGTGAGTCTGCAAGGACATCCAACCTGTCCAATGTAATATCGTTCATTGTAATTCCTGTTTTTGAGGTTTATTCAAATGAACACTCGAACCGTCCGAACAGCGGTCGAAAGTCACCTAGTCCGGCATAAAGCCCGGCGTTTGTGAAGCACATTTCAAGCTCATGTCGGCTGATGATTTCCGAATCAAACATGACATCAAGCTCAATTGACCATTCGTCAAACTTAGGGCGGTAACGAACAATTTTCGAGGTAGAAACCTTAACCGTCCTGGCATCCACAAAACGCTGGTCTTTCCACAATTTATCAATCTTCTTGGGGCCATCGTATTTCAGGATGTTATCAGTAGAAACATCAAAGTAAACACCGCGCTTGACGGCCATACCAAGCCTGTTTTGCTTCGCCCCGTCAATCAGGCAGGAGCGGACATTCAGAGAAGGAACAATAATCCTTCCATCAGCGTTCAGATAAAGGCTGTTCTTCCATTCGGATTCAGCCAACCATCTCTGGTCTTCAGCCGTCTTCTTCCGCTTACCGGAAACTTCCTTGTGAGCAATGGCTTCCTGGTTCAATGGGTTTGCCAACTTATCAGAGTGCATAAGCATAGGCGAAATTCCTGTTAGTACAACGTGTAATTTTTCCATTTTTCGTTCTCCTGTCTTAAATGGATTAAATTTGAACAAGGGTTAATCCCTTGCCCTGTTTTTTGTAATATAGGGTAAGAGAGTGTAGGTGTCAAATTTATTTTCGCCCTTCCATTTAAAAAGCAGCTTAAATACCAGCTTAAACTACAAATAAAAAATCATTTAAGAGGGGTTTTAATCTTTAGAGCCTTTTTTAAGGAGTATCTTCTTCTTAATTTTATAAACAACCCTGTTAAAATCAGCCAAGTCTTTAGACCTCTCCAGCGTTGCAGTTGGATTATTCTCATCGGACATCCATTTAAGAGTATCGGTAATCTTAATCCTACCGGCAATCATGTTGTCTTTCACATAACCGATAATGGATTCCTGGGTAACAACTCCTTCCTCAATGGCTCGGATAATCATTTTCTTCAGAGCATCGTTTTTGTTCTGAATCTCATCACGAACAACACCGGCTTTCTTGATATCATAAAATTCAACCTGGGAGACTTCTTCCCTTTTATCAAGGTCCATCAGATACGTCGTTCTGTCAATCTCGGAACGAACTTTATCAGGATAGAACGTCATCGTCTGCGTTCTGTTGTCGTCGTCCCGGATGTGATACAGATAGTACAATTCATCTACATCATTCTTTACGTCCGCTACGCCCTCGAAAACGAGGTTCCCTTGCTTATCCGGATGTTTGTTGGCATGGGATGGTAAAATGACTGTTGCGCCCTTCACGGTCAATTTTCGAAGGAATTGGTAAAACTCCTTCGTGGAGTCTTTAGAGAACAGCGGTGCAAACTTCTTCAGGGTATCAAATATCAGAACATAGTCGGATAAATCAGAACTGGAACCAGCTATCCTGTACAGCATATCCATCAGTTTTGTGAAGCTGGCTCCTTGCTTCAAATCAGCTTTTATATACTTCAGGAATCCTCCGGTATCATTCCCGGCGTTGAGTGATTCAGCATACCGAACCATCTTCTTCATAATATCGGTTGGGCTGTCTTCGTCAAAGTAGTAGACCTTCTTTCCATCCATGGATATCTTACGGGACCAGTTATAAAACAGGATTGCAGTCTTACCGCAGTTAGGCCAGCCACAGATGGAAATAATGTGTCCCTTGGGTACAAGTCCTTTGATAAGATACTGCGTATTCTCTAAATTCTTCACGTCCTCTTCACCAACGACAAAAAGGTCAAATAAATCTTCAATTTCAAACTGGGAAAGAATCTCCTTCTCTTCGTCTTCGTCAAGGGATTCCTGAACTTCGTCAAGTCTCTTTTCCCAAAATGATAAAAGCTTGCTTCTCTCAGTTGAATACCAGCGTTCGGCTTTGTTCTCTTTCGACGTTTGAATGTAATTTGCATCTATCAGGGCGTCAATGTCTTTGAATATCTGCTTAATTGTTTTACCGTTTTTCCCTCCTGTAGAAACCTTTACTTCCCATCCGACAAGGCTGTTTACATGTTGGTGAATAGTGCCCTTCCTTAACCCGGTAAGAAAGGTTTTCATTGGATTGTGATTGGGAATGGATACTTTTTCACCGCTTTTAAGGTGAATTTCTATTTTGCTCTTCTTTTTGTTCCTCTCGCTCTTCGTTCTTTTAGGAGAAAAGGGCTTTCCTTTAAGTTTATAAACAACGTTGTAATCTTCACCTTCAAGAACCTGCCCATAAAACCAAGGCTGAGACTTAACTTTTGACTCTCCAGCGTAGAGAAAATTAGCTTTCTTTTTAAGAAATAATTTATAGAGGGTTTTTGTTAAATAAGAAACGTCTTTTTTATCATGCTTTTCAGCCAAAACAACGATTCTACATCGTCCAGGAGTTGCCGTCGTTGTGCAAAGGTAGGGAAAATTGCCGTTCTCTTTAGAAATCTTCTTTGTGATTTTAACTATTTTTTTAAAAGGAAGCAGGGTTCCTTTGATTGGAGTGTCGACATCAAGGATTAAAAGGTGGCAACTTTTGAGATTTTCATCGTTTCTTTTGCCGGATATTTTGCCTCTGATAAAGTATTTTCCGAACCTTGCTTTCGTGGAAGCTTGACTGTCCGGAATAACAATTTTGCCCTCTTCAAGAGTCTTGCAGAACCCCTTCCAAGACAGCGTTTTATTGCTGATTGTATTCGAAACAGGAGCATCGAAAAAGGATATTATCTTCATAATTTTAATAAGAATTCCACACACAAAGGCAAAAGGTGGGAAAGGCCCGGAAGGAACCGGACCTAACTTCTACCAATGTGTGTGGAAAGTTGTTTCTGCGTTGATTATCCGAGTCGTCCCACACGAAGGATTATTGTTTTTATAGTCGACTCCAGGAAAAATGTCAAAAAAAATAGTTTATCTAGTAGCTTTTTGAAGGCCCATTTTGTGGTACTAATGATTTCTGAAAATTCACAAAAAACATATGCCACACTGTTACACCATTTAAAAACTGACTAAACATAGAGGGGGTATGGGGGGTATATAGTATATAGTGGTAATATATATAATAAGACATAGCATACTCCCGGTATCACTACACATATCCAAATTGCCCCTATCCTCAATTCCTCCCTTACTCCCCCAGTGTGGTATATATTTTTATACCACCAGGGGGTATGCCCAAAAATATATGTAATGATTCCGGGAGTATGCTCGACCTCCACGTTTATGTGCCTGATTCCAGGAGTTTTCTATGTTTGCTGACCCCCCACACTTGGTGAAAAAATCGACAAACCCTCTTAATTTAAAACAGGCCTTTAATTTAAAAACAGCCTTTAATTCCG
This sequence comes from Peltospira delicata, assembly GCA_034780715.1. Lineage (NCBI taxonomy): Eukaryota > Metazoa > Mollusca > Gastropoda > Neomphalida > Peltospiridae > Peltospira > Peltospira delicata. Next base: position 18,055 of record JAVCKW010111037.1, on the reverse strand, counting down.
TCTTTAATTTTTTTGGCTGGCAACAACAAAAAACGCCGGGCAGTATCAACTTCACGGCCGACACCGTACATAGTTGACTTTTCAGATTTATTTGATATTATTTGTCACTATGAAGCATAATTTATCGAAAAAGAGTGAGAAGGCCGTCAAGAAGTATGGAGATAAAATTGCTCCATATATCAAGAGGTTATTCGAGGATGGAGAGAGTTATTGGTCCATCCCGATATACCTGGAGATAGACCTCTCCGATTTCGAATACCTTCAACGATGTAGCAAGAAGGTTGCTGATATAATTAAGAAAAAACAAGACCACGACAAGTGCCAGCTGTTCAAAAAGCTTGAAAGTGATGTACTCAACGAACGTGCAACGCCGAAAGAGAGAATAATTTATCTGCAGGAGATTTACGGAATCATGGAGCGGAAGCCGGAGCCGGATGGTGAAGATGAATCCCTGGGTGAAATGTTCGAGAATCTTGTGAAGCATCTTCCTAAATAATTTTGGGCCAAGAAGTATGCTAGAATCCCGTATGACAAGAGAACACAAAAAATGCATGCCAGACTACCTATAGAATCAAAAATTGATTCTAGGGGCCAAAATGGACGTTCTAGGGCATATCGGTAAATCATGAAAAAACAGTCACAGAAGACAAGGCTCCTGGAGCTACAGAGAAAACGCTGGTACAAGCTCATAGAACATCCTGTACAGCTTGCTCTTGACCAAGCGGTAGCCAAGGGTGTGAGATTTCCGGTAGTGCCTGCAGGAAGGCGGTCGGGAAAGACAGAGAGGCTCAAGCGGTTCGTTGCAAAGATGGCAATGTGTAACCCTGGAATGTATTTCCTGGCGGCTCCGACTCATGACCAAGCGCGAAGAATCTTCTGGAAAGACATCAAAGACCTGACATTCTCAGCATTGCATCAAAATAGACCTTCAGAATCGAGAATGGAGATTTACCTACCATCGGGTGCATCCATCACCGTTTTAGGTTTAGACAAGCCGGAACGCTTCGAGGGCATACCCTGGAAAGGAGGTGGAATCGACGAGATTGCGAACGTTAAAGGCCAAGCCTGGGCAGAGAACATTCTGCCAGCACTCAACACCGTAAACCCGGAAGACCCTGATTATCGTGCATGGTGTTGGCTGGTCGGTGTCCCTGAAGGGTTAAATCACTACTACGAGATGGCAGAGTACGCCAGATTAAGCGGTGACCCTGAATGGGAACTCTTCCATTGGAAGTCATCGGAGATTCTACCACAAGATATCATCGACGCTGCTAAAAGGGTTATGTCCCCGATGCAGTTTAGGCAGGAATTTGAGGGGAGTTTTGAAACTGCTACCGGCAGAATCTATTCCGATTACAACAAAGAGAATATCACCGATAAGAAAATCAAGAAGCACGAAAAGCTTATGTGGATGCATGACTTCAACTTTACGCCGATGTCATCTTGTATCGGGGTTGAGAGAGAAGACAAAATCTACATTCTGGATGAAATCATTCTTAAATCGGCTGTTGCCCGGCAAACTGCTGAAGAGTTTGTTGTTAAGTTTGAGAAGCATAAGAACAAAGTGGTAGAGATTTACGGAGACCCTGCCGGTAGAGCTGGTGAAAAGCACGGCCACAAATCAGATTACCTTGCCATCGAAGAAGTTCTTCGTTCCCATGGCTGGAAATACGAAAGAAAGGTCAGGAACAAAGCGCCTTCAATTCGCAACAGACAAAACGCCGTCCGTGCCAAGATATGTAACGCGTTCGGAGAACGGTTTTTGTTTGTGAATCCTGAGAAAGCAAAGTATGTTCATAAAGGGCTGAACACCGTCCAGTTAAAAGAGGGTTCAAGCTTCCTTGAGGATGAAGGCGAATACCAGCACATTACAACAGCTGTCGGTTATTACGTTGAAAGGAAATGGCCTGTTGACCGGGCAGTGACAACCAAGACAAGTTTTGCACAGTTAATGAGGTAAAAAATGAGTATAGAAACGACGGGTACCGGCGGTGTAGGAAGAATCTACGTTGAGGACTATGCAGGAGATAGTATTGCCAGTGTGTCAACTCAACAACAAACGTGGTTGAAAGACAGCACTCTTCCTCGGGCCCTCTATCGGGGAACCAAGGGAATGAAGGAAGGAGCTATAACTTTCATTCCGAAACATCCGCTTGAGACCAAGACAGGGTACCGGCTCAGACTCACTCAGTCTGTTTTGTTCAATGCTTACATGAAGACCGTCCAGTTCTTGTCCGGTCAGGTCTTTCAGAGCAACTTGATATTCGAGGAAGAAGTATCCGAGGATTTCATTGAGCAGATGGGCAAGTGCGATTCCAAGGAAAACGACATTAATGTCTTTGCCAAACGGGTGTTTATCAACGGCCTTGCCAAGGGAGTGAGCCACATTCTGATTGAAGCTCCCAAGGTTGAAGGAGGAACACTGTCCAGGAAAGATGAGAAGATTCTTGGTATCCGTCCTTTTCTAAGGGAGATTAGAGCTGAGGATATGCTCGGCTGGATTATTGACGAATCAGGAGCATTGCTTCAGATTCGTTTCAAAGAAACCACTGTTGAACGGGATGGCCGGTATGGATTCAAGACCGTGAAACAAATCCGGGTGTACAACTCAGATGGAACGTGGGAGATTCACAAAGAAGGTACCGATGGTACTTGGCAGCAAGTCGACACCGGCACGCTGTCATATAAAGGAATTCCCCTGGCAACGTTCATTCCAGGTGAAGAGACGACAATCCTCACAGGAGACACTCCTTTGATGGATTTGGCGGAACTCAACCTTACCCATTACCAGAGCTATTCCGATCAGAGGAACATCCTTTCTGTGGCCCGTGTGCCTATTTTGTTCGGTCGCCACATAGAGCTAAAGGAAATGCCGGTCGGTGTTGCTGAAATGGTTGTGTCCGATGATGATAATTCGGATATCAAGTACATCGAGATAGCCGGAAAATCCATTGAAGCAGGGGCCAAGGACATAGAGGACATTGAGAAGAAGATGTCTCTATGGGGACTGCAGCAGCTTATCCCTCACACTGTTGCCAGAACCGCAACAGAGAAGCAGCTCAATTCGAAGGAGTCCGATAGCTCACTCAGCACGTGGGCAACAGAATTCGAACGCTGTCTCCAGAAGGCATTCGAGATATTCGAGGCAATGAAGAATAGCCAATTCCCTGAGCATGGGGTAGCTCTGAACCGTGAATATTCTATCGGCCTTATGAGTCAAGATGAGGGCCAGCTTATCCTTGCCATGAAGAAAGAGGGAGTTCTTGCTACCGAGAATGCCTTTGATGAGTTTCAACGCCGTGGCATTATCCATGAGTCAGTTACCTGGGAGGAAGTTCAGGCACTGAAGGAAACCGACCAAATGACGGAAGAGAACAGCATTAATGCTATGTCCCAGCGTTTATTTGGACCACAAGGCAACACTAAATGAACACTCTTGCACTAATTCTGTCATTAACCGTAGCTATAGCATGTTTTCTGGTATGGATAGAGATTATCGAATCTATAGTTAAATGGATTAAGAAAACATGGACAAAGCGAACCAAATAATTAAGCTTCGTACCCTGGCAGCGTTTTATCGTCTCCAGGGTATGACTGATTCTCAGGTAGTAAAGCTTCAGGCCATGTATGCCATCGTTATCAATGACCTGCTGAACCGGATTGAGAAGATGGCGAATGGAGCAGTCCATAAACGCCGACTTGAACTAGAGCTCAAGTATGCAAAGGATATGTTCGATATGCTGTCAAAGAAACTCGCAGGAGCTTTAGAGGAAGCAACAAACAACGCCGGTCAGAAGGTTCTTAAGGATATGAACAACATTCTGTCATGGGACGGAGCATACAAAGGGTTTGCTGCCGTGTCGTTGTCTTCTGAGCAGATGCTTGCCCTGGCTGAGCTATCATTGACGGAAACTGTAGGAGGAAAGAAATTTCCCTTGTTGAAATGGATGGACAAGATTGTTGAAAATTCAAGGGCTGCAATGTCGGAAGCTCTTGCCGGTATCGCATCAGGGAAGAATCCGCTCAAGGTAGCAGGTGAACTGAAGGGAATGCTCAAGGATGTGACCGAGGAAGCATACCGTAATCTGAGAACCATTGTCAGAACGTTTATGCTTGGGGCAGGCCATGGGGCAAGGTCAAAGGTATACGAAGCCAATAAGAAAGTAATCGATCAGTACCAATGGGAAGCAACGCTGGAAGTAGGTTCGGGAGGCCGTGGTACGTGTATACGCTGTGCATCATATGATGGGGTTAAGAGGCCCCAAGTATCTGATTTTCCTACAATTCCTCTTCATCCAAACTGCCGTTGCTTGCTTTTAGCTGTGACTTCAAATTGGAAGGATATCCTTGGAGACGATGTTGATATCAATCAACAGTACCGGAGATGGTTCAGGGCTGACAAGCCATATAAGAAGAATGACGCTGGGCATAATATAACCAGCGGTAGAACTAAGTTTGATATGTCATTCGAGCAATTCTATAACAAAGAACCTGATGCATGGAAAATAAAAGCTGTCGGGAAAAAGAGATTTGAACTGCTGAAAAATAAACACCTCAATTTTAGAGACTTGGTTGTCCATGACATGAAATACTTGAAGTCAATAAATAAGATTGCGCACAAGATACCTGGAAGCAAGAAGGATTATGAACTAGGGGACCAAGTGAACATTGACATTCTAGAGTTTTTAATCAAAAGGAGGGAGAAAGCATGAATTTCGGAGCAGCATTGCACGAATTAAAAGCAGGACGAAGAGTTGCGCGCGTGGGATGGAATGGAAAGGGTATCTTTATTGAGTTACAATTTCCAGATGAAAACAGCAAGATGACCAGCCCTTACATTTATATTGACACCACCAATCTACAAACCGACAAACCGGCAGCCAAGAGAAGCCTTGTGCCCTGGGTTGCTTCCCAGACAGATATGTTGGCTGAAGATTGGGAAGTTGTTGCACAGAAATAAATTTAATAACTAAAAACAGGAAAGGAGATGATAATCCCTATATTCATACATTCGGACAATCTTTCAGAGATTGATTCTAAAGGATTCGGGATCTTCTTAATTGCATATTTTATATGTTGTACCGGCGTGATACCGCTTACTTATTCTATTATTGGCTGTATTAACGGATTCGATACATTGGGATTAAAAAGCATATCATTTTTTATTGGTTCTTTTGCTGCCAATATGATAACGATGTTTTGTGGACTTTTCTTTGATTGGTCCTAATACGAAGGGAAGTTCATTCATATAATAACTAAAAACAGGGAGGAAGTAAAAGATGGCAAAGTACAAACTGACGGAAGACGGAAAAGCGATTGAAATGAAGGATGGCAAGCCGGTAGTCGTTGAGGACGATGGAACCGAGTTTGCCATTGATGCAATCGGGGCCAACGAGAAGGTCCGCAAAGCAAATGAAGAGGCCAAGAAGTTTCGCCTCCGGGCAAAGGAGGCTGAAGAACTGTCTTCCAGGTTCGAGGCACTCAAAGACGTTGACCCGGATGATGCCCTGGCAGCGTTGTCTGCCGTAAAGAACATGGAAGAGGACGTCAAAACGCAGCTCGAAGCTCAGAAGGAGCAACTCAATAAAACGTGGGAGGCCAAGCTCGCAGAGAAGGAGTCAACAATTGAAGAACTCAATACCGGGCTTTTTAAAGCGAATGTCTTGTCCAAGTTTGCCACCAGTGAAATAGCCAAGAAGCTTGTCCTACCGCCTGACATCGCGGCCGAGTATTTTGGAAAGCACTTCAACCCGGATGGAACCGCAAAGGATAAAGACGGAAATCAAATATTTTCCAAAAAGAATCCCGGTGAACCGGCAGACTTTGATGAAGCCCTTGGAATCCTCATTGACAGCCGACCTGACAAGGACGCTCTATTGCGTGGAACTGGAACCCAGGGTTCAGGAGGACACCAAGGCAACACCGGCGACGGTTTCGGGGAAGAAAAGTCCTCCGTTGATATGATAGCTGAAGGGCTTAAGGCAATGAGTTAATTTTTTATTGCGAAAAAACGCTTAAAGTTATACATTGTGGTTTAAATAAAAGATTATGTCTTCAACAGGAGTTGAAGACCAAGAACGCAGGAGCGGGCTTGTCAATCTACCGTCTTTTAACCAAGGGCTGTATTTTGATAGCCCGCTTTTTTAATTTTAGGAGGAGAAATATTATGGGAGTTTTAACACTAATTGAGTTCAAGAAACGAACTCGCGACCAACTAATCGCTGGTGTAGTCGAAGAGATTTTAATCACCAACCCGATTTACAACGTCTTCCCGTGGATTGGCTATGCCGGTGCAGGTATCATCGTGAACAAAGAAAAAACGCTGGGCGATGCTGATTTTTACGGCCTGGATGACACTATTGCAGCCAAGGCTCCGAGTGCTGTAACCCCTGTCACTTTTACCGCTACCCGTATCATTGGTGATGCAGAGCTTGATGGTCTGCAGGTTGTAGAGTCCGAGTCTGATATCAACAACCTGATGGCTATGGAAGTTGCAAGCAAAGCCAAGAGTGTCGGCCGCAAAATTCAGGAAGGAATGGTAATGGGTGATGCTCAGGGCGCACATATGAACTCTTTTGCCTCCATGGTAGACTCCGGTCAGTATGTTACCGGTGGTTCTGGTGATATCTTCGATTACCTTGATGCCCTTACACAGAAAGTGCTTTCTAAGGATGGTTACTGTGACTTCATCATGTGCAACGGTGCTCAGGCTATCAAGATTCGGTCTGCCTACCGTAAGCTTGGCGGTGTACCGATGATGGAAGTAAAAGCTGGCAACCGTACTTTCAAAATCATGGAGTTTAACGGAATCCCCATTTATACCAACAACTGGATTGGTGACAAAGAGACTGCTGGTGGTGCTGCTCTGACCGGTGGTGACTTGACTTCCATTTATGCCGGTAACTTCGATGACGGCACTAAGAAAGTCGGTGTTTCTTTGATTTACCCGCAGGCTTCCGTTGCTGGTCTTCAGATTCAGAACATCGGTGCGAAAGAGACGAAGGACCAGGAAATTATTCGTGTGAAATGCTACACGAACTTTGCTTCCTTCAACAAGGTTGGCGTGGCAAGGCTTACCGACATGCCTAAGTAATCCATCAAGAAGTCGTTCTCCTGGTGGTAGCTCGGAGCGGTTTACCTGTTTTCCGCTCCGGGCGTTTTTCAAACAGGAAAAATAAGGAAAGACCAATGGCGAAGAAAGAAGCCCCGAAAGATAAACTCGTTAAGATGTACTATCCCGGCCACATCGAAATTACCGCCAACTCACAGACCATTTATGGCTACGAAGCAACGCAGGTTGATGATGACTTATGGATGGTAGAGGTTCCTGCTGATCTTGTCGACGTTGAAGCCAAGCGTCAGTTTGGAACTCCCCTGCAGAAAAAGAAACCTGCAAAGAAAACCGATAAGAAGTAATGGTTAAGATAACTACACGCAGATTGTGCCTCCCCGGTTCCCTGGCATGCCGCCGGGGGACAGGGATTGAAGGCCGTAGAATGGTTCCCCATAGCCTCCCTGCAGACCCACAGGTATTGGCATCAGTTGTAGATGAAAGTGCTCCTGATGCGATTCTGATACACTGGGACAGGCCAATGACCGGCGATGCTACCGGAATTTTCTTCACGATAGATGGTACGGAGCAGGCTGCAACCATGGTTGACCATTCCCCTGACTTGAATGCGATGGCGATTGTCATCCCACAAGTGAACCCTGGCCAAACTATCTCCTGGAGATATGACGGTTCAGGGAATTTACAGATGGCAAACCCGCCCCATACTGCAGCGATAAATCAAACATACGCTGTTACCGACAATGTTCATCATGCAAACATTGTAGTCCACGATTTTATGACGGTGACCCACAATACGTTCACCGTTGTTCATACTCCATAAGGAAAGAAAATGTCCGAATTAAAAGATATCATGGTTTCCGGCGCTATCCCCAAGATTCTGCTCGGCGGTACAACGCAGGAAAAGGAAGTTGTGACTAAAGAGACTCTTGACGCTCCAAAAGAAGTAAGTTCTCTTGAGGGCAATAACCCAACGATGAAGATGAAGATTACCTCCGGTGGCACTGCTGCTCAGATGCAGGTAGTTGATGGGGCAACAGGTCACAACGTCGCTACTATGGAATACGACACTGTAACGAAGTCATTTTCATTTAATCTCAATGACCCGGCAACGGGAACGCAGAAAGCTTTCTTTCAGATTAAACAAGATGGAAAAGCGTATATCGGCGGTAAAGAGGTCGCAACGGTTCCATGATGAGCGCACAGATGCGATACTATTTTGAGACGGCAATTGTTACCTGTTGTGACTGGGATAGTTTTCAAGAGGTGATGGCATCTTTGAGGTGGGCTAGGTTAAGAGGGTATTTTCGATGAGCGAAGGAACTCCTGCAACCAGCGAAAAAATTAGTCCCCATCTTGTTTGGTTGGTTCCCCTTATAATCTCCATGCTGGCAGCTTATGGAATCGTGTCAACAGAGCTTATCAAAGATGGAGAAAAACGGGTAACACTGCTTGAGTACAAAGTACAGCAGCTTGAAAAGAAAGTGGAGCATATGAAATGACAATTACCATAGGTGAAAACAGCTACACCGACGTGGCCGGTGCCGACCAATACTTTGCGAATCGGTACGGTTATGATAAGTGGGCAACCATCCTTGACCCTGATAAAGAAAAGCTCCTGGTAACATCGGCTCAACTCCTTGACCAACTCTGCTCCTGGTACGAGGAGAAGTGTGACCCTAAGCAGAAGATGGCATTCCCCCGGACAAGCACTTGCCCGAATATCCCTTATGATATCGTGATGGCTCAATTGGAGCTTGCATACGTTATTATGGAACAAGGTGGAGTCAATGCCGGTTCAGGAGGCGAAGCTCCAATCACAGAACTAAAGGCTGGCTCTGTTCAGTTAAAGTTCGATACCAGCAAACAGGGCTCTACAAGCAAACGGTTCCCAGTTCCCAGTCTTGCACAGATGTATCTTGAAAGGTACGGCGTTTGTGCCATGGGTTCTACCCGGATAATTCCGATGTTGAGGGATTAACATGGACCCGGCAAAACTGGCATCAGACCTCCTTCAGAAAAACTTCCCCAAGTTCGGCTCATTCCGTAAGTTGTGCAAATATCAAGAGCTAGGTGATGACACCTACGATGCAGTCTCAGGGGAGTCTCATCGGGAGCTTTTGAGTGAGCAACCATTGTGGATTATCTTTGATATGCCGTCAACATCGGCTATTTCGAACATCGGGCTGGAGCCGAATGACCCCATCATTAAGAAGCTCAGAGTAGCCATTTTCCCAAGCTTGGATTTACACATCAACCCAAGAGAAGGTGACGAAATAGTAAGGGAAGACAGCAGCGTTTGGCGGGTAATCGGCATTATTGAAGACCCTGGCCCTGCTCACTATGAGCTTGTCGTTCAACCTGTTGGCTATAAAACGTCGAGTGGAGGTGGCGGTGGTAATGTCGGAGGGAATGACGACAAAACCGTCTTTCTTCTTTCATCGGACAGCAATGATGGTGACACTACTTTTGTTGACTCTTCCACTGGGCATAGTGAGCAACATCCTGTAACTATTGAAGGTGTGGTGTCCCATTCTGATGCAGAGAAAAAGTTCGGAGCCACATCTATTCATTTCGATGGGAATAGTGCTCTTCATGTGCCGGATTCTGAAGATTGGAATTTTGGTTCTGATGATTTCACCATTGACTATTGGGTGTATATACTTCCGAAAAGTGACTTCTTTGTCCATTGTGGGCAAGTTCATCCCAGTGACCCGTCAAAACATGGAGTGTTTATCCTCTTCGACAGTAACAAATTCGGTTTCAACGTTCACTTTACCAATGGAAACGAATTGACTGAAAGGATTCAAGGGAACGATTTAGCACATGACGTGTGGCATCATATCGCTTTTGTGAGAAAAAACGATACATTTACTTTGTATGACAACGGGATGAAAATCTTAGAAGTAGATTTTGGCGGGACAATTAATGATAGCCCTCAGCCTTTCAGTATAGGTGGGAGAGAATTGAATCATGGCGGCCTAAAAGGATACATTGATGAGCTGCGTGTATCGAAGGGGATAGCCAGATGGGAGAAAGATTTTACTCCCCCAACATTGCCGTATGGTAAGCCATGAAAACGGTGAAGAACGGGACACAGCTTGCCGATGCCTTGACAAAAATAGGCGACAACCTTAACAAAGATATCGCCGATAATGTTATGAAGAAGTTGGCCCTGGACGGATACCGGTTCGCAGTACAGAGAACGCCGGTTAGAACAGGGTTCCTAAAATCACGGTGGGCTATTTCAAATGGCCCTGTCCCTTCCGCAGAGAAGAATCGCGGTGGCCATTTTACCCCCATCCCCCCGAGAACAAGCGAGATAAAGTTCGGCGATAAAGTTACTCTATACAACAACGCTGAGTATGCCAGCTACATTGACGAAGGAACGCCGAAAATGAACGCTCAACCGCTTATTCAGCCGACTTACCAGTTTATACTTGGGCAGGCTACCAGAATAGTAAAAGCATTGTCAATGAGGCGTAGCAATGATTGAACAAGCAGAGATGCTCATTGAGGAAACCGTACAAAACGCGTGGGTTGGTGTCACTGAAACAGCCTTCGACAACACGCGGTTTACTCCCAAGATAGGCAACCCTTTTATCAGGTTGACTGTTGAATGGATAGATGGTTTCTCAGTAGGCCCGGAGCGTATCAGAAACACCGGTTTGATAATGATTGAAGTATTTACCCCTCTTGATACAGGGGCCAGACATTCTGCAAAGATGGTGGACATGTTGAACACCATCGTACAGAGTGCCAATGTTGGGCATATGCATATCCTGCCTGCAAGGGTGCAGCGGATAGGCGAAAATAAAGGCTGGTATCAGCGCAACTTGCTGGTTCCTTTTGAGTACGATTTTTGTAAGTAGAAACAACAACTAAGAGGTATTAAAATGAGTTCAGGAGCTCAAAGCTACATTGCGATTGCACCGGCTGATAAAAACGACCCGAAAGCAATCCCGACTGGAAATGGCGAAAAGATTAACTTTACCGGCGACAGTCTGAGTGCCGGTATCAAAACAACGCAGTCCAAGTCCATCCGGCCTGACCGCATGGTCGCCGGAGTAACCGTAACCGGTATGGATATCGGCGGTGGCTTCGACTTTGAGGAAGTCTTTGAGGCTGACAAGGATGATAAGCTAATGGCCGCTGCCGTATGGGGAAAGTGGGAGAGCATGTCCTCCGCTGCCATTGACCTTACAGGGGCAACGCTGACCAAGGCAACCGGTGTTCTGGACGTATCAGGTGCCGCTGCTAAGCCTGACAATCTTGTTGCAGGCATCAGCATCCGTTTAACCGGTACGGCCAACAATGGGGCAAATGACGGCCTTTATACGCTTGCCGCTGTAACCGGGCAAGCCGACCAATGGACATTATCTCCCAAACCTGCCGCCGATGAAACATTGGCAGCCGGTGCCAAACTGGACGGCCAATGGCTCAAGAATGGCAATGAGTATCAGCCGTTCTTCATTGAACGCGGTCATGTTGATGTGAACCAGTTCTTTCAGTTCATGGGAATGGCAATAAACACCTGGGCACTGGACATTAAAGAGAATGCCATTGTTGAGGGGAATTACGATTTTGTAGGGTTCACCTCCGAGATTGTCAAAACGCCGACCTTCCAGAACTACGATGATGCGACCACTAACCCGGCAATCAGTTCTATTACGAACATCCCGCAGATTTTTATTGACGGTGTTCCTATAGCCTCTTGTCTGGTTCAAAAGTTCAGCATTGAGGTGAATAACAACGTTAAAGGAAAAACAGGCGTTGGGGTTTTTGGTTACTGTGATACCACCGCTCATCAGTTCGAAGTAACCGGTAAGCTTACAATGTACTTCGAGGATGAGACTCAGTACAAGCGCCTCCTTGACGGAACCGAGTTTTCTTTCGGTTGGGTATTTAAGGATAACGATGGGAACGAGTATTCATTTCTTCTCCCACGTTGTAGAATGTCTGCAGACAAAATAAACGTCAAAGATGCCGACTCTGATGTCCTTGATGACGCTGAATTCATGGCTTTAGCCGATAATGTAACCGGAGCTGCAATTATAATCGGACGTTTTCCTAAACCATAAGAGGCCGCGCAATGAAAACAGGTATTGCAATTCTGATGACGGCCGTTCTCTTGAGTGCGTGTTCCTATAAGGAGTACAACGCTCAGGTTGAGCGGATGAACCATGACCGAATGGTCGCCATGGGTGAAGCTATGGCAAAACAAAAGGATGAAGGCGGTCGAATTGCCCTTGCCATCCTCTTTGCCACGAACGCCGGTCAACAATCCCTTGCCAAACCTGAATCTGCGCGAGACTACATAGGGCCAATCAACGCCCTTATAGCCCCGTGGATTCCTTTAATCTGGCATGGTGGAGATGATACTACCAGCCAAGCTATTACAGCGGGTAGAGATGTCTATATGAGCTCTACTCGAGCCGACACTCATTATGTCGGTGGTTCCGAGTTGCAGATAAACGGAGATAGCAATAAGCAGTACGTTTGCCCTACCTGTGAGCAAGGAACTACCGAGGAAGGTGATGATCCTGGAGAAGCTGGCTGTTCTAGTAATCTTCCTGCCGGATGGCGCGGGTCAACGCCGTTGTATAGCCCTAATTGTAGTTGTACCAGTCATTACGCTGGTAGATGTTAATTTTTAATTAAACAGGAGAAGTAAAATGGACTTGAACATTTACAAAACAAGTGCAGCAAAGGAAAAGGAAGGAGTATGGCGCAACCTTACCGGAGACGCAAAAGTAAAGGTTGCCCGGTCGAATAATCCTGCTTACCGGGCGGCCATGGTAAAATATTACAAAGAGTTTGTTCCCCCTGGAATAAAAGCTGAAGATGCTCCCGATGAGATAGAGAAGGCTACTATCTATGCGATGGCTGATGCCATTCTTGTTGGTTGGGAGAATCTTACCATCGGCGGTGAAGACCTGGAATACAACACTGAGAATGCTCGGATGGTGTTGACTGATTATCCTGATTTCCGGGAAGTAATTTCCACGATGTGTCAAGAACGTGAGCCCTATTCTCCGGATGATATTGCGGAAAAGTAGTAAGGTACATTTTGTGGGGTAGGAAATACTCTGACAAGCTCAGTTGGTTGCAGGAGCTTGAGTCTAAAGGGTTGAAACCGGCAGCCCTGAAAGAAAAGCCTGAATTGCTCCCGGTAGAAATGTTCTACCTGGAGCTTTTCAACATCGTAGGGGGTGAAGCTTTTCGGGTAATCTCCCTGAATGAAATGTACCGAATGGACACAGCGGAGACGATGTTTGCAGTAGAGACAGTCTTTGCTATAAGTGCAATTTTAAGAAGAGAAGAGAGTAAAAATGCCAGTAATCAAACTTGACCTAGACAGTACCGGCGCGGTTTCAGGGCTGAAGAAATACGAGCTTGAAGCGAAAAAGGCTGGTACAGCCACCGACAAACTCGCTAATAGCGGCTCCAAGTTTGATAACCTGAAAGGAGCTATCGGCGGGCTTCATACCAAGTTTATGCTTCTTTCTACCGTCGTTGCTACAGTTGCTGGCAGTGTCGGCGTTGCTTTTGCAAAAATGGCTGTTCAGGCGGCCTCCAGCCTGGAAGAAACACAGGGTAAATTCGATGTTGTTTTTAAGGGCATGACAAGTTCCGCTGAATCGTGGGCAAGAGGATTGCAGCAAGCTTATGGTATGTCGGAAGACGGGGCTAAAAAAGCTCTTTCGTCTTTTCAGGATATTCTTGTTCCTATGGGGATGACCCGTGAAGCTGCTGGCCAGATGTCCAATTCCCTTACCCGCCTTGCTGTTGACCTCGGTTCTTTTAACAACATTGGGACTGAGAAGGTCATGGAAGACATGAAGTCAGCCATGGTCGGCAACTACGAAACGATGAAGAAGTACGGCGTTGTCCTAAGTGCAACCAGGGTTGAACAGGAGGTAATGAACCAAGGCTGGGCCAAAAGCAAAGATGAAATAACCCAAACTATGAAAATGCAGGCAGCTTTTAACATTATGGTTGCCAGCTCAACAGACGCTATCGGTGATTTTAACAGAACGCAGGACAGCTTTGCAAACCAGATGAAAATAGCGAAAGAAAAGGTAAGTGACCTTGTAGCTCAGTTGGGGCAGAAACTTCTCCCGGCGGCAACTAAGATGGTGAGCACTTTCGTTCAGTGGATTTCCAAACAAGAGAATGTCAACCGGGTAATCAATGCTTCAATAACAGCGGTTCAATTTCTTGTAGACGGTTTCAACGGGTTGAAGGTTGTTTTCCATGCGGTCATTGCCGGATTCGGTATAATGGCCAACTTTATAGCTGAAGGGTTAAGTAAAATGCTTACCCCCTTGAAACTCGTTTTTGATGGCTTGATGAAAATCGGTCTGATGGATTTTAACCCTGTTCGTACAGCCCTTGATTCTCTCACGAGTTCAACTAAGATGTTCGCCGATTCAGCAGTTGACGGTTTGAACAGAGCTTGGGATTCAGCGTTAAAAACGTCGGAAGGCTTCAACAAAATGAAGGTTTCCAGTAAGAGCGCGGCTGATACTATAAAACCAGCTATGGAAAGTACCAAGCAGACCATAGATCAGGTTCAACAGTCATTCGGTCAACTAACTGACTCAACTGAACAAAATTCACAAGCGTCTGATATGGCAGCACAAGCAACTGAAATGGTTGCTCAGGCAACAGAACAAGCTTCCAGCGCTGTAGAAAATATGGCAAGTTCTTTGAGCGAAGTTTCTTACGAGGCCAGTTCTACCGCATCAGAATATGAGAATCTAACAGTGGCCACACAAGAATTGGCATCCGCACAGGCTGAACTATCAGGAAACTCGGCTGGGTTGGGGTTGTCCAGTAATGGGTATGGAACACCGGCCTATTGGAAAGGGGCACAAGAAACCGGAATTATAACTGGTGGACTTGGTAGTTCTTGGGGAGGAATGAGGATTTCTGATTATACAGGCATCATGTTGGGCGGTTCAAACAGAAATAGCAGAAGTAATCCCATGGGCAGTGTTGGTGGGATGGCGAGAAGCACAGTCAACATTAATGTTAATCAAAAAGTTTCTCGTTCTGATGTCGTGGGTATTGCAAACGAGATGGAAAGAAATATGGCGAGGGCTTAACCATGAAAATGAGTGTTGGTTCAAACAGCATCACTATAAAAACACCGGCAAGTTACCCGATGAGCAACAATGTTGAGATTGTTCAGGCAACTGAACGTTCTGCAGCTGGCAAATTGCACGTTGAGTCCTTTCACCTTCAAGTAAAAAGCAAGAAATTTGTCTATGAAGATTTGCCGGAGGATGAGTATTTGGTGTTGGTAGACTTCTTTCTTGATCATGCAAAAGGAGGGCTTAATCCTGTTCATATTGAAGATGACAAAGGAGACAGGTATCAAGCAAGATTTACCTCTGGAAAGCTTGATTTCAGTCTGACTAATTTTAGCTTGTGGGCTGGTTCATTCAGCATGGAGCTTGTCTAATGATAAAACAGCACCTTCCCAGTGAATTTTTAGATTTCCTGAAGAAATCAGAAACCGAACCTGTAACATTGATGCACATCCTTTCTCCGAATGAAACCCTCTATTTGTCCGATGTCGCTATCGGACCGGCAGAAGGGTTGAAACATCAGTATGACCCTTTAGTGGAGGATTGGGGGAGCCTGAGAGATACAACGTCGGTAAGGGCTGTTCTTGATGGAAAATCAATCGGTATACGGTCTGCTTCCGTTACGCTTATAGATAAGGCTGGACATTACCATTTACATGAGAAGGTAAGTACTTTCGGGAAAGAAGCAATTATTGTAGAAATATACCAATGGTTCATTGGGATGACAGGCGACCCGGTGATGATTGATCATTTCGTAATAAAAGAACCGTTCAATTACTCTGAATCGTCCATGCTATTTAAAATGGACTTGCTTTCTCCGATAGCCAAACATGACCAGTTTTTATCAGGTAAGGAAGAAGACAAGGGAGACAGGTTCGGGCTTGTTATTGGAAAGGCTACCGGAGTACCGCTTTTAGATTTACAAACTTCAAGGGTAACAACGTTAGCTGAAGACCTTGACCACTCCTATGTTGGGTATGTGTACGTAGAGAACGCCGTTGGTTTTTCTAACTCAGGAACATTGGTAATAGACAGCGAGGAAATAGCCTACGATGCACGGACAAACGCTGCATTTCATATATCGCAACGTGGACTAAATGGAACACAAGCGAGGCCGCATATCAGAGGAGCTAAAACTTTTATAAAGGGCTCCATTTTTGATTATGCTATTTGCCGTGGCCCGGTTCTTTCCGTTAAAAATCTTAAGACACACAGTGAGGATTATACTAACCCGGTAACATTCTATCCAGGCCAAGACCCGGTTATAGCAAGGTTCATCGGTCGACCTCCTTATTATGCTACTGTGACCGGCACTCCAGGGAAACCGCTTCCCAGCCCTCCAGAGTCCTCTAAACAGTATGGGACATCTACAGGGAGCAGTGTTGTTGATGGAGGAAATATGCCGACTGGGGCAGATACATTGAACCAGCCTCGGTGTAATTGTAATTTGTCTGTGGAAGAAAATACAACGCATTACAGCTACCAGGACGTAGTTGTTAATATGCCAGCCAGCAATATTAAGATTTATAATCTTCAAGGAGGAGCGTGGAACCCGAAAACCGGTCGAGACCCTAATAATTCTCAACGATATTTTGCATCGGCAAGTTGTTCTCCCAGTGGTCAACGAGAACAAAGGTTCACATGGAAAGCAACAGTAGACGTTCCAGGGGTAGGGCCATCAGACACGATTGTTTCTGTAAAAGGGAATTTTACATACGGGATTGGGGTAGAATTGTTTGGTGCTACTACTTCTCAGACGGTACAGTCTTCATATGAGATTTTTGCCGGGTATGTCGGGGTATTCTCTACAAGTTTAAGCATTTCTAATTCTGATCCTGCTTACCCTGCTTATGCAAGTAGACACAGAGAATTTTCTAAGAATACGGTTGGGTCCTCTCCAGGGGGAAAAGAAATATCCGTTTCCGGTATTTGTAAAATGTACGGTATGGGGCCTTCAAGAGGATATGTATATCTTCAAAAAGGGTTCAGTTGTACGGCAAGGGTAAAAAAGGTCAAGTACAGTTCTTCTGAGCACCCACAATCAATAGCATACTCTAGATTTGGGAGAGACCTTTCCAGCCTTGGTACACTAGACCGAGTAGAACTTGTCGTTTCTATAGAAGCATGGACAGATAATTGTTCAGCGAAGGTAAGAATTTTCAAGGCTCAGACAGACGACTATAACACTGGGAACACGAAATACACACTTGATGTTCCTTATAATGATCGTAGAAGTGTCCAGTCTCATATCATTTCTTTATCGGTGAATGACTGGAATCAGTTGAAAAACTTGAGATATGGAGCAAAACTCAGGCTGGAAGGATTTGATAAGGGCAAGAAGGAAGCGAGGGTAAAGATAACAGAATTTCATTTAATCATTAGTTATACACCGCCTCCCACTATGACACCGGACGAAAAGAGAATCATCTACGCGGAAGATTTGGTCTGCGATGTGGTGGGGAGTTCTGGTAAAAACGTAACACCTCCCGAAGTTGTTGATTTACTTATCAGAAATTATACCGATTCTGACAATTACATAGACACCGCGTCTTTTGCGAGTGCCGCTGCAAAGTACAAAGCAGATAGCTTTTTCCTAAATGGTATGCTTCCTGGGAGGATGCACTTCCGGGAGGCTTTGCGGACAGTGCTTCATGACGGCATGTGCCAGTTGCTTTTTAATCAGGGAAAAATACGAATAATAACATATCACAGTAGATTCTACCTATCTCTGGCGTCTCCCCCTGACTATGTTTTTGAAACGGACGATGTTTTATTGCGGTCACACTCGACCAGAGAGGAGCCATCTAAGTTCATTGGGACCGAGGTTACTCTTACATACAACAAGGATTTTGCGACAGATACATATTTATCACAAAAAACAGTGACTAAT
>JAVCKW010111036.1:0-73597 GCA_034780715.1 Peltospira delicata | reverse complement strand
CGGTATTCCGTCTGCTGTGATTAATTCAGTAGGCACAACTCCAATATTATATATTATTTTTGCTATATCTCTGCGTTCTGCCTCCCTTTTATTAATTCTTTGTACTTTCTCTTTTAGTCGCAAATCTTGTAGTTCTTTCTCTGCTTTTTTAACCTCCAACGCCAAAATATCCACCGTGTCAAAATCGTAACTATCAAGGCTTTTATTTAATTTTTCGTTAAGGTCTTTTAATTTATTTGTTAATCGTTCCGTTGTTCTTTGCGTTAAATTTTTCATTTTGTTAAATTTTTAGTGTTATTGTTTTTAATATTTCAAACCGTTTAAAATCTCTTTTTTTTCTGTTAATTGTTGCATAATTTTATTTTTTAAGAGAAGCAAAAAATTATTCCTTTTTCTGTTTCTGTTTCTTTGTCTGCGTTCTTTTGGAAAAAGTCCGTTTCTTCATCTGACAAATAATAAAATTCTTCATTTGTAAGATATTTTATATTTGAATATTCCCAACTACTAAAATAATTATTATCAATATATTGTATTTCGTTCTTGTCGAATTCGTCTGTGCTTTCAATATCTTTTAATATAGTTTCAAATTTAGATATTTCAGAACGCAAATATTTAATTCTTTTATCTAATGTATTAATTGTATATATAACTAAATTAGGCTTGTTATCCTGCCCTTTCAGTCTGTTATATTCATTTGTAGCAATTTCTAAAAGTGTACGCAAATCGTCTAAATGTGTCATAATGATATTAATTAAATGTTATTTATTACTTCGTTTTGATACTGCAATATACAAAGACTTTATTTAATAAATGGACTTTTTAATAAAAAAAACCTATTTATTTTTATCGCTTCAATCCCTTTGTTTATAAGGGTTTACGGACTATTCAACACAAAAAACCTAAATTATTTTATTTGTACACTACAAAAAACACGCTAAAACCTGCGTATTTTACAACATCATCAATAAAAAGTGCATCAAGCACAAATAAACGTAACCAATACAACTATAAGTATTATCTATTCAACTATAATTATCTATAAAGAAACTATATAATTAATATTGCTTTTGATTATTCGTTAATGATGTTATTGGAAAACATTTTTTTTTATACGGTTTTTAACACTTACAGAAATAAAGACAAAAAAACATTTTACCAACGAAACAGAAGCAAAACAGAATAAGAATGTATTAATTTGTTTGTGTTCCTGCAATTAGTTTGTAAAAGTGTAAGCAGTAAGCAAAGTAATTTAATTGTGTTGCTGTTTATTGTGTTACTCCTGCAACCTCAACAATAAAAAAGTATATAAGATTTATTTTTATAATCGTTTTACCTTTCTTTACGCTGTCAATGGTATATATACCTCTGTTTCTTTGGCGTGTGTGTACAATTAGCTTAGTTGTTTTCATATACGCCACTCACGAGGACTTAAAAAGCTGAAAATGTAAGCAATTCGCAACCTCAACACATACCCACCACTTTTTTGAAAATGGATTGCCCTTTTCGTTTTGTCTGCGTTTTTTCTACTACTAAGCCTGTATAAATAAATGAATAAACTTTTGTAAAATTGGTAGTCATTTGTAAAATAATTGATCTATATACTAACGTATTAATATAGATTTGGTGTAATATAGAGTTAATATATGTGATTATCAATGTTTTAAGTCTTAAATTTACTGCACGTAGGATACACTTTTTTTTATGTTTTTGTATTTTGTATGCAGAAAAGTATTATATTTGTCGAGTAGAAGATATTTATAGAATTAATGGATACGTTGAATATGCACCTGCGTTCATCTGCTACTCATAGGATTTAAGTTAATAATACTCGTGGGTGCTGTTCGATGTTTAATAACACAAATTATGTTAAATTACTTAAAGAATAAATGGAGGTCTTTGTTACTTAATACTGCTATTGCTTTTGTATTAATAACTTACATTAATGCTCAACAGGTTAAGTATTATTCTCGTGGACTTGACGATGGCATTAAGGCTTCTTTTGATACTATTAATAAAGTTTTAATACGTGCTAAGTTTAGTAGAGTTCCTGTCGGTTTAAGTTTTGATGGTGCTGATGTTTATATTTTAAATCGTTATGACTTATTAAAAACATTACAAGATGGAAAATAGTTTGAAGCGATTTGATTTTGATAGTGTTCTTAAATATGGATATGTTTACGAATGTTCAGGTGTGTTTAATCTTGATAGTTTAATAGAGATTATCTACGAAATAGGTAGTAATAAAAAAGAACATTCAGGAAATTACGAACTTCACGTAAGGAGAGATATTTTCTTTGCTATAAAAGACGAATTGACGCAGTTAATATCTTATAGGACTGATGATGATATTAGTGGTTTTAACGATACTGATGGTAGTTATAAGTTTCAATACGCAGGTTTTCAAGTGTCCGTGTTTATTAATGTTGGCGTTTACGGAGTGTTCTTTGATAAAAAAGATTATGTAAATTCTGTTTATTTTAAACAAAGTGCTATTTATGATGGTGTGAAGTATGTTGATCCTTTTTTAAATGACGAAGCAGGTCGTTTTGCAGGAAATGAAGGTTTATTTAAACAGGTAAAAGGTATTGATAAAAACTTAAATCCTGTAATTGTTAATGTACCTGCAATTAAACCTAAAAACTTTAACGAGATATTGGATATGTATTTCGGTAGAGGTATATTGATTGCTGACGAAAATAATTCTTCTTGGATTTCAGTAAACGATAGACTTCCTGAAAACGATGATGATGTGTTGGCTTTTTGGGTTGGTTGGGATAGAATGGAATGTGTAAGGACTTTGTCTTACGATGTGAGTGCGGAAGAATGGTCTGATTGGAATGGCGAAGAATATAAAAGAATACAGTATTGGAAACCGATAGGCAAAATGCCTGAAAATTATAAATTTGACAATGAATAAAAAAAACATAACACATCTATTCAATATTGGAGATATTGTATATTTCTTAACTGATAATGGTGTTGAATTTGGTAAAATAGTTAGTTTTGATATTTCAATAACTGATAATAATAGAGATATAAAATACAATGTTTCTGTTAAGAACGGATTGATGCCTGTGTATAAAGTACTTAATGAGCATATTTGTTTTTCTAATGAAGAACTACTTATGAGATATTATTTTTCTAAATATTTCACAAACTCAAAAACTATTAAACTTAACGATATTTCTTCTGTTACGTTTATAGAAGACGCAATTAGAAATAAAAATGCAATTAAAATAAATATAAATGGAACTAACAAATACATTGTTGGTTCTCTTAAAGACGAATTACAATGGTTTTAAAACATAGATTTTACTTCTTTTTTTGGCGAATATTTTTATGGCTGAAAAGAATTGATTACGGAACAGTTGTTTATTTTGATACAGGAACTGAAAAAATTAAAGGTGTTGTACATTCTTTTCACGGAGATAGTATAACAAGAGATAATTATGCTTTTGCAATACGAGTTAATTTTGAAAAACAATTAGAAGGAGATAACCCTGAATTATTTAATGTCGGTTTTTTTCCTTACAAAGATTTTGTTAAAGAATTTAGATAATGAAATATGAAAAAGACGAACTATTGCCTGTATGGGTTGAACAGTACTATCGTGAAATAATACGAAGTTCTAAGGTTAATGGTGTGTCTTTTTCTTACTATAAAAGCCTTAGAGGTTACTTCAAACACTCTATACTTTTAACAGATATTAAACAACAGGAATTTGGAATAGTCGATTACAGAATGTGGGATACAATCCTAACTAAAATAAAAAGCGGAAGAAATCCTGCTGAAAGTGGAGGTTTGTATTTGAGATACAAAGACTATTCGCATTTTTGTTCTGAACGAAGTTATTATAAAACAAGACGAAAATTCCTTGATTTAGAGTTGCTTATAAAAACGCCTTTCAAAGATTACTATATACTTAACCCTGTGTATATCATAAAACTATACAATCCTAAATCTAATAAAGACGAAAATAATCATCAATAATTTTCTTGTATAATGTTTTTGCGTATGGATCAACAACATTATACGAAGCAGGGTGTATAAACATATCTCTTTTGAAATTACCTTCTTTCATTACAGAATGATACTCGTTAGCTATGTAAGGCTCATAAGAATTAGAAAAATTAGCAGTAACTATATTGTACCCTTTTGAAACAAAATATAAAAAGAATATCGTTTCATCACAACCTGCATCTTTATACAATGCTTCAAATGAAAGTTTGGCGAAATTATCATCTAACATACTGTTATTGTACGATATATGCCCACTCCAATTCCATTTCATATAATTCAGATAATGTTCAACTCTATACATACCATCTTTAAGATGCGTTTGGAACATTTCCCAATATTCTTGTTTAGAAACATACTTCGGTTTTCTTCTTAAAAACACATCATAAGCAGTTCTACTATTGTGAAATTGCTTTAATGATATTACTGTATTTTTATTTTTTTTATGGAAGTTATATATTTTAGAATATGTGCTATTATTCATAGAAAAAATTACAGCATCTACATCTGAAAATACTATTGTTTCGTATTTTTTTAATTCAGGGTTGTTAGCAACTCCATACTTGTAAGACATTCCGACAGGAACTCTTATTATTTTATCTTCTGAAATAATTGGTTTCAACATATTTACCACAATTCCATACATATCTGCCGATACGAATATTCTTAAATCAAAATTTAGAATATCTGTGTTTGTTAATTGTGATAAAATAGAAAAGTATAAAAACTTAACATATCCGAAATTTCCCCAAACTGAATAAACAACACATAACTTATTATTATCGTTTTTAAACGTTCTAATATTTTCAGGCAATGGTTTTGTAAAAACTCCGTTTAAAGTGTCAAATTTGCTATTCTCTGTTCTAAATAGCCCTAAATCTCTTACTATTTTCTTGTGGATTTCCATTTTCTTAAATTTGATGTGATGTTTTTATGTACTGTCGGAAATAAAGTCTTTAATTCTGACTTTACTTCTGAAATTATTTTATCGTTGTATTTTAAGAAACCGTAGTAATGAAAGTAATCGTTCTTGCTTTCGTGTAATCTTTGTTCCTTTTCGTTTATTCCTGATGTTAAAAAATCAATCTCTATGTTGTTTTTTTCACAAGCACGTCTAATTCCAAATTGTTCGATAACACAATTAGGATCAGCTTTGCCAATTAAAAAAGAAGCAGGTCTTGTGTCTTTTGTTTCTAAGTAAATATTTTTATAGTATTCTACACTTTCTATCAAGTCTTCCATAATAACACTATTGCCTACTGATATTATTCCGCAATTAGGCGACCACGCTTCTGTCGGTATCCACCATTTTATTGTATTATCTCTTGTGTGTGCATTGAACATACTAAGCCATTGTGTGTAATGATGATGGAAGTTGTCAGTTTCAAGTCTATCGCACATCAAAGTTTTTGTTCTAAAACTAACAGGTTTTCTAAAAACGAAATCTCCGTCAATATGAACAAATGGTGCTACTCTATTTTTTATTGAGTTTATCTTGTTTAATGCCCATAAATCTTGCGGTGCTTTTTCTTCAAATAATTCAAACTCTCCTGCAACACCTTTAAGTAACTTTATACCAAGTTCATCTGTTACTATTGTAATGTTAGAATACCATTGGTTTATCCAACTAATTGATAATGCGTACATTAAAATAGTCTTTTCCAATATTTCAGTTCCGTTTTTTAAACCCCAACGTCCGTTAAGGTGTGGTGTAGTATCAAGAGTGTATATTATGTGCATCTTGTATTTTGTAAAATGTTAGTCTGTTTAAGTGTTTTCTTTTTCTGTGATCCGAAATAGATTTATTATTAATTGAGATATTATGTTGTTTTAATCTCTCGTTTCTTGACTGATGCCTTAATTTGAAGTGTTCAAATTCAAATATTTCTGTTTCTTCTGACATAGGATTGTCTTTGACGAAAATATCAATTCCGCAACCACAAATAGTAGTAAAGTATTCTTCGGTAGTTCCTTGATGATAAAGCCCTTCTACTTTTCTAACAAAAAAATGTTTCTTTAATTTCAATAACTGTTCCTTAGTCATTGTTACATCTATATCTTTTGGCTTGAAAAACATTACTTTTCCGCAAATATTGAAATAATCAGCGACAGAACCTGAAATAACTATTTCAGTTCCGAATAATTTTTGTAAAGCGAATAAAGAAACTTGTATCTCAAATTTTAGTCCATCAATCATAAAAAAAAGGTTGTTAAATTCTTTTACAAAGATAACAACCTTTTTTAATAATAATGATTATTTTAGTTTTTAATAATAGATAACAGTACAGTCGTCTTTTATTTTTTCAACTTCTTCTTTTATCATTTTAGATTTCATTTCTTCAATCAAATCAGCACCATCAATACTTTCCAAGAAACATTTAATGTCGTGTCCGTCAGCTTCAAGTATTACCTGAACTTCAATATCAGTAGGTTCTTCCCCCTCTAATAATGGTAGTGTAAGTTTAAAACTTTCAGGAATATTACTCTCTACTGTTTGAGCAAAATTAAAACCTACATTACCACGATTATCATCGTTTTTATCAATGTCTTGTTTTATTTTAGCTTTTAGATTTCTTAAAACACTAACAATTTTAGAGTGATCTGCTTTGCTTGGAAAAATAGAGCGTAGTAATCTAAATTTTTTAGAAAGTCCTATTGGAGTGTAACTTTTACTTGTGTTAATTCCAAGTTCTTGAAATCTTTTTCCAAGATAAACCATTCCTTCAACCGTGTACTTGTCAGAAACTGATTGCTCGTTTGCTGTTAATGTCATTTTCCCATCTGAAATTGAAACCATACAATGTGCTTTCAGTTTGTCAAATTCAGTTTTTCTTTTCTCTATAAATCTCGAAACTGCTGTTATTGTTCCTTTTATATTTACAGGTTGATTGTTGTGTTGTTCAGGTGCATCTCCTTTTAGAAACGTTATTTTTGTATTACCTGCTTCTGATACTTTTTTTAAAAGTTGTTTTTTTACTTCGTTTTCCATTTTATTGTTGATTTAAAAAGTTCCTGTTTCGTCCTCTTTTAAAGGCACTATTCTTAATTGTTTTTCTGAACGCTTTAACGGACGCATATCTACCATTACAGCATTTTCATCATAGAAGTACATCATACCTGTTTCTTGATCGTCAATACCCCAAAGCACACCTTCTTTTGTTTCTGCTTTAAAACGCAACTTATCAATAAGTTCTGCTTTTATTTTTTTAGGTTCTTTCATCTGTGCTTTGAATTTCTCCATAGCATCTTTCTTTTCTTCTTCTAATCTTGATATTTTTAAGCCAATTTCTGCAAATTTAGACTTAACCTCTTTAAGTTCGTGTTCTGTTAGTGTTTTGGTGTAAGTTCCTTCCTCTTTGATGTATGAAATACTATCAAGATTGTCAATAACTTCTTTTGGGTTTAATGAAAGGAAACTTTCATCTACAACCTGTCCGATTTGGTACTTGTCTTTTTTACTCATAATACTCGTATTTAAAAATTAATAATTCTATGTTGTAGCCTTTATAACATCTCTGTCAGGCGTTAATTCAAAAGAATAGTGAGGAGTTTCTTCTGTTCCTAATGATACTAAATATAATACAGCACCGTACGGTCTTAATGTTATTCCTGTAACTATTCGTTCTAATTGTTGTATATCTGATTTCAGGAAAACTTTATCAGTAATACTATACTCTAATACGTGTCTTCTTTTAGGCATTATCTTTTAAATTTTCTTTCTTTCTCCATTCGTCTTAAAGTGTCTATTGGTTCTTCTCCGTTTTTAATCTTATAAGAACAACCGACTGTTCCGCCTTTCCACGTTCCAACACCTCCACCTATTGGTTTGCTAAATTCAACATCTATAACTCTATTAACTAAGTTAAATAAACTTGTAAAAGGCAACCAATACCTTCTCCATTCTCTTTCTTTTACAGTTATTTTAGCCTTAACTTCTTGAATTTCTCCATTTGATAATTTATACTTATAATCGTGAGTTTCATTCCATAATGGCAACTTGTTATCATTTGAACATCTACCAAGACCTTTTATTTCGTGAACCCAATACCAATTATTGTTTTGTACAACATCTTTCGTTTCATACCCATATTCCAATCTGTAAGATGTTCTGTACCAATCAAAAGCCCAAGCCATTTTTATAACCTTATTTTTGTTACCATACCATAACCATATCTCGTCAAACATATATGGTTTTTCATAATTACCATAAAGATAAAATCCATAAGATGGATTTTCACATTCATCTGTTTTTCCACTATCAAAAGGAAGGCTTATGTAAATTTCTCCCCAACCAATCAGCATAAAAGGTATTGATAAAAGTGAAATCAACGACAATCCGAAAATTGAAATAATTATAAATCCAATAATAAAAGATAAAGTTAAATTTAATTGGCTTCTTGGATCAAAGTATCCATAAGGACTGTAACGCATATCTGTATTGGTAAATTTCGGATAAAATTTGAACCATTGATTATGATATTCAGTATCACGCATAGTGTACTTGAATTTAAGTTTGTGAGTTATTTTTTTTGCCACACTCATTGTTTTATTCTTTTATAAACTTTTTTACCATCTACAAAATGGTTTCCTTTTTTCTCCCAAGTACAAGGACATTCTCCGTCTTCTAAGATATGTACTAATACTGCTTTTTTAGTTCCGTTAGGATAATATAGATATTCTTCTTTTAACATAATTCTTGTTGTGCTAAATCAAGTAACCATAAAGCGTCAGCGTGATTGTCATCTATAATTTCTACATTAGTGAATTTTTCTTTTGCTGTCGAAACCATTAAAGGCTTTCCTGCATTACCTTTTCCTGTGGCGTGTTTTTTTATTTCAGTTGCTGAATAGTGTGCGTAATTTATACTTCTTTCTTCACATAAATCTTTAAGAACTCCAATCATTTCAGAAGCAACCATAATGCTTGATTTAAACCTACCTGCTGGAAGTTCATATACTATTTGGTTTATTTCTGTATCAAGATTAAGCATTTCTTTTACTTTTGATTTGAAACGTACAATTCTCATTCCTGTACTTTCTCCACGCTTAACTTTAAAATCCCAAACTCCTGACGCTACATCTGTCGCCCAACCTGTTTTTGTAGCAATATCGAGTGCTAATATTTTAACTTTTGAAGCCATTTTTTTTATCTATTTTTTCGTACTTGTTAATATAGTGTCTAAACCAACTTTCGCTGAACTTGATTTTATTATTTCTAAGGTGCTGTCTATGTATTTTTAACAGGTACACCATAAAATCTTTTTGGTCGCCATAATCATCGTGTTCTTGACGAGTTAGAGCCATTAGATTTTCAATTCTATCTTCTCCTTTTTTACCACGTCCTATGATATGATGTATATCGACTGCTTTTCTTTCAGAAATTTCGGAAGGAACAAATACTGTTTGATCCTCTTTGTCGTATCCAAATGCTTCAAAGTAAACTTTTGTGTGATTTTGCATAATTATTTTCTTTTACCTGCTAAAAGCCAACCTATAATAAAACAAATTACAGCTATTACTACTTGCTCTTTACTCATTTTTTACTCGTTTATTAGTTTATCCATTAAGAAGTCTTTTTCTTCCTCTGTCAGTTCGTTGTATTTGTTTCTTTGCTCGATTATCTTTCCATTAACAACATAAACATCTTTTACTGTTTTTCCGTTGTAAATACGGTACATATTGTTAAATATTTTCGCTAATCTCATTTTGTATTGGCGGAAGTTTTTATGCTTCCGCCTGTGTACAAATCTACGAATTTTTAGCTTTTACTAAAATACTAACTTGTTTGTTTTTACGCTACCTGATACTGAACAAATTAACAGTATTAATACAAGTCCTGTTTACCTTCAAGTGTTCAATCACTAAAAATTCTCTCTTGGTGGTTTTAGTTTAAAAAGGGAGGTCGTCTTCATCTCCTGATTGTTGTGTCTGTTGAGGAATTTGCTGTTGCTGTTGTTGTGTGTTTCCACCTGCAAATTCAATTCTCCACCCTTGAATTGTATTGAAGTATTTAGCAACTCCTTCGGGATTTATCCACTCTCTACCTCTAAGGTTTACGCTGATTTTAACATCTTGCCCTACCTTAAAATTATCAAGAATATCACATTTATCTTGAACAAATTGAACAGAAACATCTTGTGGATACTGCTCGTCAGTTGTAACAACAACATCTCTTTTTCTGAAACCATTTGTTCCAACA
This sequence comes from Peltospira delicata, assembly GCA_034780715.1. Lineage (NCBI taxonomy): Eukaryota > Metazoa > Mollusca > Gastropoda > Neomphalida > Peltospiridae > Peltospira > Peltospira delicata. The sequence goes on along the minus strand of JAVCKW010111036.1, from coordinate 63,382 downwards.
ACAACAGTTTCGTCAATTACTTTTATTTTACCTTTTACTTCGCACATAATTATTAATATATAAATTTAAACTTAAAGCCTTTTACAACTACATTTTCATTACAGGATTTTGTTATTAAAGCCCTTCCGATACCTGTTTCTTTTTCGGCTTGACGTATTGATTTAAAGTTCTTAATAAACTCTCCAAATTCAGAGTACTGTGCTATTTTTTTAGCAACACCTTTTTTGTGTTTAGATATAAACTCCTTATCAACTCCATCGTTCTTAGCAATCTCTTTATCTTCATTTTCATCCTCTTTCTTCATAAATTCATCAATTTCGTCTTTAAGTTCCTCCAAATCTTCAAAAAAATTAAGAAGTAAAACAGCTACTGATAATTTTTCTGATAGATTTTGTATTTTATTTTTTTGTTGCTTAACTTTTCTTACTAATAAGATGATTAAAACTGTTAGTACCAATATAGATACTAAAAACACTACTGATAATAATAAATTGTTGTTCATAATATAATTGTTTTAAATGTTAATCTTTTACAAATTTACCATCAACCATCTTGCCTGTACGTTTAGATATAACACCGTAAACATCATCAAGGCATTTTAATATTGATACATTTTGCATTTTAGCTTGTATTATAAGCGTTACTAAAATATCTCCAATAGCATCTGATATTTCATCACTTGTGTTTTTCAACTGTCCTTTTGAGTTAGTAAACTCAATTAAGTTGTTATTTTGTGCGAATAAACTCTCTTTAAGTTCATCAACTTCTTCTTCTGTTTTTTGAAGTTGATCCAAAGGACTTGCTTTATCAAGTATCCCTTTTTCGTCAGCCCACAATTCTATTTTTTTTATTAATTCCTGCATAACATTTATACTTTTTTAAGGTTGTTTGTTTTTTTATCAATATTAGTTACTAAAAACAGCCTACCTCTAACAAAAGGCTTATGTTCTGATGGGTCTTTTGATACAATCATAGCCATTCTATTTTCCTCTCTTAAAACAATAAACAACTCTCCGTCTTCATTATGAACAATATCATTTTTCTTCAACCTTAGAGTTCCTTTGTATGAAATTCTAAAAAGATACAAATATGTTTCAGCAGGTGTTATTTTGAATAACCTTGCAATAGCATACTGAAATTTATTATACTTCTTTTGTTTGTTTGTTTTAGTTACATCTGAATTTGTAACTCCAACAAAACGCCTATTCACTTTTTTTTGATTTTCCATTTAGTTTATTTATTAATTTTTTTATTTTAAGTTTCTGATCCTTATTATCTTTATTTAAAAATTCTTTTACAGCTAAATTTATAACATAGGAACGCTTACGTCTATCCAATGTATCTACAAAAGCATCAAGGTCTTCAAGCACTTCATCTTCTATTGTGATTGATATTTTAGTCGTCATTATTAGTCCTGTTTACGTTGTGCGATGCAAAGGTATGATAAAGTAGGATAATAAAAAAATAAAAACAGTTATATTTGCAATATAATTTATAAACTATTAGAAATGAAAGATTTAAAAAAAAGAACAGAGAAATTAATTGCTGAAAAAGAAGCTATTATACGAGAAATTAAGAATTTAAACGAAGATAGAGCGTACAAATTATTTAAAGAAGTTTTAGTGCTTAAAGCCGAATTGACTGCTATAAATAAGTTCAATAAGTTTAAATAATGGATAGTGGTATAATTAAATATGGTTTTTTGATTGACAATGGTAAGATATATGATACTAAAATACAATCGTATAAACTTGTAACTGATTTTTCAGGTGCAAATATTCTTTACAGAATGGAATTATCAGGATACAAAAGACTATATTTATTTGAGCCATTATTAGATAAGTATGATATTGATAAGGTTTTCAAGATACTTAGTTATAACAAGACCTTAAAAAAAGAACGAGCAACAGAAAGTCAGCGTAAAAACACAAAACTTCATTATATGTCTAATATGTCTGTTGTCTATAATTACCCACCAACCTATTTAACGCAAAAGAAATTTGCACTTTATAAGATATGTCAGAGTTTAAAAAAGAGATTAGATTAATTGCTAATGGTATTGACTTTAATTTTAATTCAATAATATATAGTGTAGAACCTGAAATTAAAATCGAAGGGAAACATACTGTTATATGCCCATTAGATATTGAGGACAAGGAATTATTGCTTAAACCTACTGTTTTCAGCGATAATAATATGAAAGTAGTATATACGACAAGTAATGTTACACCTCATTTTTATCAATCAATAATAGAAGGAAAAATAAGCAACATAAATGAGTATAAAACTGAACTTGACAAGATTTATTCTATTGGAGATGTAGTTGGAATTATACTTTTGTAAATTCAAGTTTAGATTTAATATCGTAATAAGTTTCAGGGAATAAATTTAAAAGTAATTCTTTTATAAGAAACTCGTTCTCTCTCGTGTATTTTGTTTTTCCGTATAAATGAGTGTATCCAACATCGTTTGCTGATGATATTTGCTCTTTTAAACTACTTCCTTTAAGAACAAAATTTGGTTTAATTGATTTACTTTTAAGAAAACTTGTTAGATTGTACTGTTCTACAACAATACAAGGTTCATAGTACTTTTCTCTTAAATGTTTGTAGTTTTCGATATTATCAATGTATGCTCTTTCAACTTTTTTGTATTGTTGTAAAAATTGATCTTTAAGTTCAATATCTAAAAACCCAATAGTTCCGCAATTAAGAGTTTCATTTATATCTTTAAGCCAATATTTACTGTTTACATAATCAGAGAACCATTCCACCTGTTCTTTGTAGTGTTTATCGAATACTCCGTATTCAACTCTCTCTACAATAACTTTTGATTTATCGTCTATTTTAAGTTTATTTTTAAGAAAAACGTCAGTATCTATGTGTATAAATGGTTTTTTTTGGTTTTTCATCGCTTCAAATTTACTACCCATCCACATATCTTTATGGTGTTTTTCTTTTAATAGCGATATATTTATAGGAATATCTTTGAATAATTCATACCCTAAATCATCAGTAAAAAACTCTACTTCACTATACCATAAGTTAGCATACATAAGGCTTAGTGTCGTCATATATATAGTTTCCTCGAATTTTAAAACACCCCAACGTCCTTTTAATAATGGCTCTGTATTTAAACTTGAAATTACTTTAATATCCATAAATTATTTACCTAATGTTCCTAAACTGTCAATTTTTGAAGAACCGTAACCATAAGAGTTTTCACAACATAATTCCAACGCATCAATTCTATCTATTAAATCCTGAATAATTAACTGCAAATTTTCTATTGATTGATGGTGTTCACAAATTAATTCTTCAAATTTAAGTAGCACACTAATTAATGTTATAGGTGTAGAGTTTGGATCACATTCGTTTTCTGTCGTTGTGTATGTTATGCAACGTCTTCCTAAAACATCTAAATTTAGTTCGTCTGTTTCTATCTCTATTTCAGAGAATACTCCTGCAACTTCATTTTTTTTAGTGTATTCAAGATATAAATATCCTTCTTGATTATTTAAGTTAATATTATCTCCTCCAAAAGCCAATGTATTCGCTCTTGGGTCAAAACCTATACCATTATAGCCAACAACAATATCATTATTTGTAAGCATTTGCTTTAAATGTTGAGTTCCTGTGCTATCTAAGAAGTTAATACTTATGTACCTCTCAATGTTTAGGTTGTGTCTAATTTCATAAAAATCAGTACCTGTAAATGCAAATGGAATTAGAATACCATATATATTCTTTTTTGATGGATCGAAAAACCCAACCATTTGCTCTTTTAAAGACATATTTCCAAGCAAGTCTTTTATTAAGAAATTCTTGGTTTTTTTAGTAAGACCATCAGTACCTATTAAGCCGTCTTTACCATCTAATCTTCGTTGAGGTTTGTATTTTTTTTGATTTCCTATTTTAGACATAATATTATTATTTGATACACCAAAAATAGTGTAAAATTGTTTATAAATAAATACATATTAGTAATTAAAATAATTTGTATTTTAAATTGAATAAGTATTGTTTGTTAGTATTTACCTCAACTCCTAATATAAATCTATTTGTTGTATGTGTTAGTTCTGAAAAGAAGAATGTATTTTCATAATTAATTATAGGTGTATGAAAACCAAGATACAAATGCAATCCTTTCCATATTTTCTTTTGTTTTTTAATTACACTTTCCGAAATATCATCTACTATTGAGATTTCTTTTTTTGCTTTTACAGAAGCAATAGCTATTTCTGTTAAAACTCTATTGTGTTCGTCTTTTAGTTTTTGAATTTTTAAATTCAATTCTTTAATCTGCTTATCTCTTACAGAAACAACACTATCAAGTTCTTTTTCGTGAGATAGACCTTTCGATACGTCTATTATTTTTTTTGGCGTAAAAAGACTATCTAATTGTGTCTTTTGTTTTTTTGTCATATTCGTATTCTGCGATAATGCGAATTGCATCATCAAGAGTGCGATCAATGTAAATAGGTTTCTCATATCTTATGTATTTAATTTTTGGAGGTATATTGATTATGCTATCAAACTTTTCTTTTGATGTTGTTGCGTTTATAGTAATAACATCAATTAAACTATCTCGTTCTTTCTTATGAAACAAATCTTTTTCTTCTTCCAATGTTATAAGTTGCAATTCAAGTTCTTTTATTTTAGACTTAGAACTTATGTAGAACCAAGAAAAAAAACCTGCAAAAACTATGATGGCAATTATTATTAGTTTATTTTTCATTTGACATATTTATTAGTTTGAATAAAAATCTATATCTTTTAAATCCTTTCAAAAACCGTTTCCAATCTTTCTTTGTGCATTTTTTTCTATACCCCATTTTATAGTAAATATGAAATAATAAATGAACGTATTTATGAATTGTAATTCCATTATCTACATCAAACTTTTGTTCAGGAAAATATCTTGCAGAGTTTAGATGATGCACTTCTAATCGAGTTGAAAGTCCTGTTATCGCACATTTATTACCATCACGCTCTATACATTTTTTTCTCCAATTACGATATTCTTTTGTATTTCTCCATTTCATATCAAAACTCTTTTAATATAGCAAAATTTGCTTTTCTACCTCTGTACCATAAAGCATTAATCATTTTTCTATAATGTGGCATATTATTCCAAACAATACAACCTAAACTCCAACCATTTATGAATTTTCTTATTAAGTTGCTGAAATAATTATATGATACACCGTGCATATTAGTAGCCTTATTCCCCTCGAACATTCTCCCTATTTGTTCAGGAATTAAATCCATATCTCCATCTCTATAATATTTAACATCACGTATCAATCTCCACGCTTTCATTCCACCATCAGGTCTTGAAGGTCTATGATACCCTGCTTGGAAGCAATCATCATAATACTCGTCAAGTTTCCATACGAAAACTCCGTGAGAATTGTATCTTTTGAAATTTATAAGTCCTGTCTTTCCTGTATTGGTAGTGCAAGAAGAAACCATAATAAATTCAGGCATTTTCTTTACACCTTTACCAATATAAACATAAATCTTATCGTCAAACCTGTTTATTGCATTTTCATCACTTTGTATAGCGATAAAAGTTATTTTGTTTTTTTCAGGGTATTTTCCACCAATAGAAATAACTCTATCCCAAATTTGCTTATCTGTGTAATTTTTTACGTTTGTCATAATTTATGTACTTTAAAGTGTTAAATAGAATTATAGTAAATATAATTGGCTTGTCGTATTGACTAATATCAAAGTCTTTAAAAATAAGTTTATCAATAGCACTAAACATCGCCAAAGAATATCCTATTGATAATAGTAGTTTATTTATAGTTGATATGCTTTTAGTACCAACATAAAACAGCAAAGATATAATAACACTATAAATACTAAATCTAAGTTCCCAAAACTTATTAATAATTTCTTTTTTTTCTTTTCCTACAAGACCTTCTGAATTATATAAATACTTACTTATCTCATATCCATAGATATAAAGTATTATTGATATTAATATAAGAACCGATATTAATATATGTCTAATGTTCTTCGTCAGGAAATTCCTCGTTTTTAGGATCAATGACATCTGATTTTTTTCCATAATTATCTGTTATATCGCATATTACGTGGTTTAATTTTACTGTGTACCATACAATGTATATGGAAACACCAACATTTAAAACTATTTGACTTGTTGGTAGATGTATCTGATCTAATAAATTCATTAAAGAACCCATAGACATAACTATAAGCCCTAATTTCATTGCTAAATATTCGTATCTATGTAGATGTTTATCTAAATTACTTTTCGTATTTCCGTAATGGTTGAAAAGGATATATATTGATGATATAAATATTACCATTTCCGCCATAATATTAATCATTGCTATTGCTTTCATCTTTCTGCGTTTTTGTTTTAGTTAATAATGAAATTACAAATTCGATAGATTTAAGCCCCATATAACCTATTACAAAACCTAAGCCGTATTCAAGTTTAGTTCCTTCCCCAAAAATTTTTATTGATAATGGTATTATTACAGGCGTAATATATGTTGCAATAAGTCCTCCTGAAACAACAGTAAGTATTTTTTGCCAACCACTCAAATCTTCATCTTTTCTTAATGAAACAAGTCCACCTGAAAGTCCTGCAATAAGTATAGCCACATCAATACCTAAGTCGCTAAGAAGTTTTAAAATATTCATTTTTTTTACGTTTTAATTAATTTTACCTGTACTCTCTGCTATGAAATGTGCTGTTATTGGTAACATTCCTATCCATTCTGCGTATAGTAATGGATATAAGTTAAAATAACTACCTGCAAGTCCTAATACAATAACAATACCTGCTACAATTTTATACCATCTTTCTTTTTTTGAACTAAAAAACGACATTACAAAACAACTTCCTAAAAAGAATATAGTTGCGAAAATGTAATGCAGTAATGAAACTGTAATGTCTAAACTTAAAAAAGACAGTACGACATCAGTATTATTATGCGGTGTAAGTGAAACTCCAATCAAAGATATTCCTAATAATGTATTATACCATTTTTTAGTAGCACTACCGTTAAATAAGAACATAGTTCCTGCAAGTGTCAATAAAAATACAAAATACCTGCTTTTTTCAGAATAAGCATAATCACTTATACTGCTTCTTTCTTCCCCTGTTACAATCATTAAAATAATAGGTGTTAGAAGTAGAAGTATTGATAATGTTATCTCTAAATTAGATAATCTGTGTTTTAATTGTTCGTACTTAGTTCTCATTATATTATTTGGTTTAAAATACTATCTTTTACAGTTTTTCCTGTTTGTTGATCTACTACAATACCTAAATATGATAAGTAAGGTTCTGTGCTTTCATTATTTATTGCGTTTAAAAAATCATCTGTACCATTATAAATGAATAAATCTATTTCATTTTTATAATGTTTCAGCAATGAGTTTACGTGCATTTCAATAGGTGTTCCTTTTGCCGATGCTTGTAAGTAGTCGATAACTCTATTTCTTCTTTTTCTCAACATAGTACTTAATTCAGCAACATTGAACGTTTTTATTATTTGAGTTTTTGTAAGACCAATAGTTCCGTCAGTATTAAACCAATCAATAGTCATAGACAAAGATGTTATATTTCCATTAGTATCTATGACATCAGAAAATGTTTTTTCCACAACTAATTCATTATTAACACCAAGATATTTAGATTTAATTTTTCTACCTTTCTCGTAAGAAGGACTTGGCTTTTTTATCATTGGAAGTAATGTGAAGTCAAAAAACTCTACATCAGTATCAGGAGTTATGTATGTGTTTATTCTTAGCATAATTAATATATTAGTTTAATGTTTTCAGCACCGTATCTTCTGTAAGATGATACGTCAAATACCATTTGTGTACTACTTGGGTTTAATGATGTATATAATAATTCATCATTTTTATAGTACATTATTGTAGTTCCTATTCTTTTTATCTTTAACTTATCTAAAAAAGTACACGTTCCAAAACTACCTTTACTTGAATTGTTTTCACGTATATAGATAGACCCTCCATTAGTTCCTGAAATATACATACAATAATCTATTGTGTTGTGATTAAAGTCAGGGTCTGAATTATCTACTCCTATCATAATATTACCATATTGATTTGGCTCATTTACAGCAAGATTAAATTCTAACGTAAAGTCAGTATTTGCAGGAACTGTTCCAAAAGACGCACCTTTATTCCAACCTGTTGTATTTGATACAGGAAGAAAAGAACCAACACCTGTTGTTATATTACTACTAATTCTAACCCAATCAGTATTGTCAGCAGGAATTAAAAATGTCAAGTTTTTTGTATTTACGCTTATTATGTTTGAAGTTACTTCTGAATTTATAGATATTAACTCATAATCACCTTCTATTGTTCCTGTTGTTACAGTTAGTATAGCGTTTTGACTATCAATAACATTAGTATTTGTTATTGAGATGTTACCTGCCGATTGAAAATCAAATGTAGTATTTTTACAAAAGTTACCGCCAATAACACTAATCTCAAAATCAGTATAACTTGTAGGTAAAGTGTAACTTGATAATGATTTTATAAATGGAGATAATGATTTATTATTAAGTAAATTATTTTTACCATTCATTTTAACATAAAGTTTTTCTTCATCTACAACAGCACATATTGAACTTTCAGGCAAAGCGTCTAAGTCAGATCTGCTACCTAAAAAGAAATTATTGAAAAATTGTCTTAAACCTATTTTTGCCATAATTATAAATGTTTTAATATTTGTTCAGGAATTAGATTAATCACAATCCCTTTTTCATTCTTAACGCAAGGAACACTTATTTTGTCAAAAGTTCCATCTTTTTTAACTATAAAGAACTCCTCTGTATCTTTTAAAAAGACTTTATCGTTCTCTTTGAATTTTTTAGGCAAGTCTGAACTAACACCTATAAATAATTTTGTTTCAACTTTTTTAAAAGCCATAATATTATTTTTATTGTGAAATACTAAATGTATTCACGGTTATTTGGTTCATATTGTTTCCATCTATTGTGTTATACAATAAATCCCCTACATTATTGTCATAGATATTAGCACCATCTCCTGAAAAACTATCGTAATAATATCCAAAAAGATTTTTCTTTGAGTTTTTTCTTGTTCCTAAATCAATACTCAATCTACTTGTAAGTACTGTTCCTCCGTATTTCATTCCTGTAAGATACATAAAACTATTGCTGAATTTCCAATATTGAGAACGAGTTATTACATAAAGGAATTTATTAACAACTACATTGTCAAAAACAAGTCTATCAACTCTTTTTCCGCCAAAAATACTGTTTCTAATTATAGATGTTTCGCTTATTTGAATATCAATATTTGAAACACCAAACCCTGTAACATTAGATTTAAAACTACCAATAGCCATATAGTTAATCTCTCCTGAATTTTTAACATAAGATGTTGATAAAGCAATTAAACTGTATATGAAGCCTGTATTAGATAAATAAATATAATCTATCGCTGTTACGTTCTGTATAGATACTTCTGATTTAGATGATTTTGAGAATATTTTTGGATATGTAACGAAAGTAGATAATGCTATTCCATCATATATTTCAACAGATAATTTACCTGACTTTCCGTATTGAAAATCATTGGCTCTAAAAACTGAATTTGACAGTTTACTTACTAAAAAAATTTCAACATTTACAGGTTGATTATTGATGTCTAATTCAAATATGAATAAATCTTTTGCTTTTTGTGGTGCTGTTGATATTATATTTTGCTTGAAGTCGTCTTGCGAACTTGTTTCAAACCTATCAGCATAAACAACGTATGGTGCTGTCGCTTCCCCTGTCAAAAACACATTACTTTCAGTTCCGTTTTTTGTAAAATCATTATAGAAGTCTAAGTTTTCAACATAAGGAAGTATGTATTTATGTTCGTTTGTAATTGAAGTATTAGATGTTGTACAGGCGTTATCTGAACCTATATTGTAAAGAGAGTGATCCGTAGGGTTATTCAATACAAAACTATCCCAATCTTGATTTACAAGACACCTTCTGTATCTTTGCTCTCTCCAATCTTTATCTACACTTATTTTTAACTGCTTATTATCTCTTTTGATTATAAAACCATTTCTACTACCAATTATTTTACCATCTTCATTCTTAACATTAATATCATTAAAATCATACTCTAATAAATCTCCAACATAAGTTAAACTTTCTGCTTTTATAGAGAATTTATTTTCTGATATTGCAGTAAGTAAAATCCTTTCGGTATTTACTGCTTTATTTTCAGAAGCAGTCATATCCATATAAGCTGTTCCATCGTGAACTTCTGTATTTATTACTCCGTCAGGTTTAAGTACAGGTTTACCATTACTCATTACGGTAACACCATTCAAAGAAGTATTCACTTTAAATCTATCTACCGTGTAAGAAAACTTAGAACCAATAACTAAATGTAGCCCATTAGCAAACTTAACATAATACCCTCCTGAATAAAATTGAGATATAGTCGTATTATCTCCAACGCTAATAGCACCTGAATAACTTGCAGGAAGACTTGTTACTACAACAGTATCTCCGACAGATAAATCTGATAATGGAGGTTCAAAATACCCCCAACCTGAAACAGTTTGAGTATTCTCAAATTCTTTCTCGATAGAACCTGAATTAGAACCTTCTATATAGTATTTTGTCTTGTAATCAGTCAATTCGTATTTAGCCCCTATTTCTAATTTATTATTATCAGCCAAGTTTTTCAATTCACTATAAGTTCCTTTATTTATTTTTGACTTAAATTCCAAACCTGTTCCGTCCTCTTTAACTACTACATAAAATCCATTTTTACCTGAATAGTTACTTGGTGTATCTAATAAGTCTGTAAAATTAATATCGTTAGAAGCAGGAAATATACAAGTTGTTATATTTTCAACACACGAAGATAATGATGTTTGATTAACTCCATTTATACTCCATTCGGAATACTTAACAAAATTAGCAGGAAGACCTGATAAACCATCTCTTTTTCTTATTGCTATTTTAACATCATTATCAGATGCAGAACCTAAGTTCTGTATTGATATTTCTAAATCAATTTTTTTATACAATACTGAATTTATAAGAACTTCATCACTTTTTAAAGTGTAAGAACTACCATTAGATAATTGTATTTGTCCTGTGCAATTTAAGGTATTTTTTATAATCATTGTATTGCTGTATTAATGTTATTTACTAAATCAGATAGTGATGTTTGAACTACACCGTTGATTTCCCAACGATTGTATTGTAATGAACTCGCAGGAAGTGTTTTCATTCCTTCACGAAGTCTAATTCCAACACCTACCATTTCATCACTATCAGTTCCTAAGTTTTGTATTGATATTTCTAAATCTTTTTTTTTGTAAATAGAATTATTAATCAAAACTTCATCGCTTTTAAGCACGTATTGAGATGATGATGATATATTTACAGGACTTCCTGACGTAAATAATATGTTTTTAATTATGCTCATAATATTTGTAAAAATATGTAAATTATAATCATTACTGCCTTTTAGATAGTAATGGATTGTCCGAAAATATATCGGTTAGTTTATTAAAGAAATTTTTAGGTTCTTTATTATTTTTCCTTTGGTCTATTAATACTGATTGATTAGTAGCTTGTTGATCCAACCTCTTGTCTTTTGCATCTTCTTTGTCTTGTTCTATTTGGGCTTTTATTTCGAGTTCAAGGCGTAATTCTTCCATTTTACGCTTGTGTTTTTCAATATCTCTTAATTCGTCAATCTGTGCCTGTTCTTTCTTTTCTTGTGAACGTATTTGTGCTTGTAAAAGAAGTTCTTGCTTTTTAGTTTCGTATTTTATAGTCAGCGTTTGCTGTTTAGTTTGCTCTGTTATAACACTTGTTTGTGCATTTGCTTCTGCATTTGCTTTTATGTTAGCACGTTTTTGTTCTTCAATCTTTTTAGTGTTTTCATCAATCACATATTCAAGATATTTTATTGCCGACTTAACGTTTCTAATCATTCTTGCTTGATTATATTGAGCGACATTTATCTCTTGAAGATTGTAAGATTGTATTAAAGAACGTTCAAAATCATTTCTCTCCTCATTATCAGGTTTAAAGTCAAAATATATCGCAAATTTAGACATCGGATAATTTTTCAATTCATCTAATAACTCTACATTATCAGTACCTATAATATCAATATACCTCTCTTTTAACGCCTTAGTAGTCATTACATCATAAAGTCTTGCTGATACACATTCAGCCATTTTTAGAGATATATTAAAACTTCCTTTTACAATGTGATTAGTAGCGTTGTTTGAACTTGCTAATAATAATTTTTGAACAGTAACAGATGTTTTAGAGTTTGGTTTAGTAGTTCCATCTCTCAACTCATTAACTCCAATTAATTGTCTTAGCCTATTGTAGTGATTTATAAATTCATTAGACAGGAATGTCAATGCACTATTATTAATTCCTCCACCTTTTTCTTGTATTGCAGAACCTACTTTTTCTCCATCTTCATCATATTCGTCAGCGAGTAAAACTCCACGTCCAAAATATAAATCTAATAAATCTTCACTATTTACTTTTTTACCATTAAGCAATGTGTTTTCAAGAACACGAGGACTAATAGTAACTGTATTTGGTCTTAATTCATTTTTTAATTGTTGAAATTTATAGTAATCTCTATGAAGATCATCAATTATTGGTTTTGCTCTTGAAATAAGACTATCAAATCTAACGTGTCCTTTTTCAGAAAGTTTTTTTACTTTCGGTGCATAAACAATAAATGGAGAAATTGGCTTGTTAATATCTCCCTCTGCTTGATTAGGTATTTCTTCCCATTTAAGCATAACTTTTGCGTTAGGAACATAAACACCTTCGTACCATATTTGATACGGAATAGTCAATCTTCTTTCAGGGTTTTTTGGGTTATACTCTCCTTTACTATCATCACTCCTGTCTATTAATTTTACAGGAACTCCATTTCTAAATCGTTTTTTAAACACTCTTTTTTTAGATACTAAGTATGCAAATTCAATATACTCAACAATCCTGTGAGCGTCTATTTCATCTTCATAAGGAACTGTGCTTTTATAATCGTTTATAGCCTTGTTTTTTATCAATAATAAATCGTTTGCAGATATTCCTTTTGACTTCTTAATTAATTCTGCGATAGTTCCTCTTTTTGCTACTGCGTGGTATCTAATATCTCTACCATCGTCCATTTCAAAATCATTATGGATATAGTTGTATGGATCAACATATTCTAACTTTATTCCCTCTGTAATATCAGTATAATGTCTTACAACACCAATTCCTAAATCAACTAAATCTTCATCAACTTTGTCTTTTATAACTTCAAACCTCTCTGACTTCATAACATTATCAACAAATAATTCTTGTGCTAATTCAATGGTCGGCTTGAACTCTATTTTTCTTATTTTTAGTTCTCTCTCGTCTTTTGGTGTATTTTTATTTTGAATATCAATACCAAGAGAATTGCTTACTACTTTCGCTAAGTCCTTAGTGTAAAAATCTTCATCAATTTTACTATAATACTTCTTTTTCCTGTTAATAGATACTCTATCAATAGCTTCTGCTCTTGGCTTAAAAAGGCTTTCATCAATAGCATTAGTTAGAATATCTTTAAAAGTACTCATTACTTTTAAAGGCTCATATACAATTTTATGAGTTTTTATTCCGTCTTTTCGTGTTTGCTTTTTCTCCCCTTCAATAATTTTCTTGTATTTAGAAGTATCTTGCTCTCCTCTTGCGTATTGACGCATCTCGTCAATCCATAGTCTTCTACGAGTAAGTCCTCCACTAAACCATTGGTCGTCAATCATTAACGCTATTTTTTTACCATATTCTATGTTGTCTTTTTCAGAATTAGTAGCGTGTTCGTCAGGGTATGTATGTATTGGGTTTTCCATATTTTTCAAAAGTACTATATTAATAAATAAATAAATAAAGCTATTAGTAATTTAAGCACTAAAACTTGATAAACTTATTCCTTTTTCTGTTGGGATATTGACTTGTGTTCTTTTTTTGATATTCAATTTAGAACCCATAATAGCGAAGCCACTCGCAACAGCTAAATCGAATTTTTTTCTGTTGTTTAAGTCATATTTTATCCATTCCTCAATTAATGGTTTATGCCAAACTTTGCAGTCATTTTCTAAATTTTGCCCTACATTATCGAGAATGTAAACTTGTAACAAATCTGCCTGATCTACAATTACCTGTGTACTTGAAGGCATACCTCCTAACTTTTGTTCAGCATCTGTTAAATACTTCCATTTTTTATCTTGTCTTCTCATTGCGTATCCTGTAAAACCGTTATCGTACATATACTCTAAAAGTCGAGGTTTATTACTCTCAATTAATGCGTAAAATCCGAAAAACACACACGCTTTAACAACATCCTCAAAGAAATCATCTCTTTTTTTAGGTCGCTCTCTGTAAGTTAGAATAAAAGAATGTGAAGGTGCACCGTCCATATTTGTTTTTGTGTACCCTACAATAGTACCGTCAGAACCTTTACCGTCCTTTGTGTTTCCAAGCATATCGTAACTATCAACACCGAAAGCCCCAATATGTCCGTTTGAAGGCACTACCATTTCTTTTCCGTGAAAGTTTATTTTATGTTTCTTGTTTTGTTGTTCAGGTTGAGGTATCCAAGTTGTTCTGAATTTACCCTTTGGGTTTGGCTTCCAAATAACTTTATCTTTTTTATATTCATCTTCCCAAACTAAATTACCAACAAAAATATTTTCAGTAAGTTCTTGTTCTGAAACATTATTTAAAAAATCTAAATGGTCGTTAAGATTATCAATATCGAAATCATTATGTTTTCCACCTTCATTTCTAAAAGCGTGTTCCACATTACGAGGGTGTTGTCTAAGGAAGTTGTTGTAGTCTGACTTTTTACCAAGTTTTTTTTCTTCGGCTGTCATATTCCAAATAGTGATAGAGCCAAATTCTAAATAATCTCCATCTTCATTTAATATCGGTTCTTTTGGGTCAAAAACAATAGGGTATCCCCATTTATCAAAGAAACCTGCGGAAGTATAACAATCATCTACAAATAAAGATATTAGTCCTGTTTTAGTCCTGCCTAATTTATCTCTTTTAGTAGCGTCTGCGTGTTCAAACTCGTATTGGTAACTTTCTCCTCCATTAGAAAAATCTCCTGCTGTACTACCAAATTTACCTTTACCAACTACTTTTGTAAGTCCTTTAAAATAACAATCTTTATGGTTTCCTCTAAACTCTGTAAATGTTGTATTGGTGTATTTTCCAACCTCGTCATTTATTCCAAATGTTGCTTTTGTACTATCATACGCCACGTCTTTTGTAGGGTAAAATGATATTACAGATGTTTCTTGTTCATCAGTATTAAACGTTATTTCTAAATTGTTTTTTACTTTTTCATTAGGTTTATCAATTAAAGGAATAAAGTATGACGGATAGTATTTGAATGGGTTTACTATTTTATTTACAAATAATTTACTTGCCAATCTATCTGTTTCAGAAACAATAGGTATTTCGGCATATTTTGTTTTAGTGAGTTTGTTTAGTGCGATTGAACACGCCTCAACAGTCCAAGCAACACGTCTTGACTTTAATCTTAATTCTCCCCAAGTGCTACTATCAGCGACAACACCTTCCCAATGCCACCAAGTATGTGTTGCTGTAATTCTGAAATTAGGATATATTTTGTCTTCTGTAAGATAATAATAATTTAGGAACATATAATTTTCTCCTGTCAAGTAAACTATTTCATTGTCTATTTTTACAAACAATCCGTATTTCCTTCTGTGAAACTCTTTATCTATAAACTCTTTGTATTTAGTTTCTAAAATACCTTTGTTTATAACGTATTCTTTACGAATATCATTACGCTTTATGCCTTTAATTGTACGCATATCACGTTTATATTTCCTTTCTAAATTAAGAAATTCTTTTGGTATATCTGTTCTAATCCATACACTATCATCATCAGGTAGTGGCTGTTCAAGTTTATTTCCTTTTACATCAATATTTAGATTTAATATTTCTTTACCTTCTGAACTTGGAAGACCTAAATATAAATCTCCTACTTTCCATATTTCTCCAAGAGAACCATCTTTTGAAATAACAATAAAGTTCGCATCAAATTCAGGGTATCTTTTGTACTCCCAAGATAATTCTTTGTTTTTTTTATTATATGTGCTACGAGGAATTATGTCTGAAATTTTTATTTTTTCAGCTATAATATCTCTGTAACTTCTATCACGTATATCCATATTATTCTAATCTATCATTAAGTGCATCTGTTTTAGGCTTATCATCTACAACTTCCTCGCCTTTTAAGTCTTTGAGTTCTTTTTCTTTTTCAGTTATTTCACTAAAAAGATAGTTTAATGTTTCAGCAGATCTCTTTATACCATCGGCATAAGTTTTTATTTTGTCGTCTTTTAAAGCGACTGTTTCAGCACCTGTTTTTTCATCTTTTTTTATTTCAACATCTTCACTCATAACGATAACTATGTTATCGTATGATTTTTTTAAAACCTCAATGTGTTTTTCAAGTCTTTCAATATTATTATCCATTATTTTCTTTGATTTTTCTTATAAACTTTTGGTGTTTTATGTCTTTTTATTTTACTTTTTTCATATTTTCTTTTAGATATTGCTTTTTTTCTACTCGCTTCTCTCTTTGTCATTCTTTTTGTTCGAGATTGCTTTATGGTATAATCACTATATCCAATAGATTTTAAAAACTTTACTTCAACATCTACTTGTTCATTCCAATATATATTATTCATATCGTAGAATGTGTCTATTGCAAATTTAGGAACTCCTGCTAATATCCCTGCTGTTTCTGATAACGCTTTACGAGTATATTTAGCACTCGTGTCTTTGTTTTTTGATTTGTATGCTTTTTGCCAATATGTAGTAACTTTGTTCATATTGTCAAAAACAGGACTTTTTATAACTCCACCAAAAACATTTTGTTTTCCAAGAGCGTGTTCTAATATAGTTTGACTTATTAGTCCTATATATGGTATTGCGTTTGAATTACCCATAATAAATGCCCTTAAAATATCTTTATCAGCATCATCAGGTTCATCATCTCCAAATCCTAACGCAGTAGATAACGAACCTGCCAAAGCACCTGCAATATAAGTGTAAAGTACAGGTTGAACGAATTGATAATTTACAAAAGCAAGTCCGTTTCTTAAATTAGTTCCCTTAGCATTATCCTGTCCTTTCATTAAACCTCTACGCAACTCTCTTAAATGATACATTGCGTTCTGATGGTTTTGAATTGGCGATGTAGCAAACATCATAAAATATTTCATAACAGGGTGTCTTTGCCATTGACTTTTCCCAAATGCAGATGTAGATTGTTGCGATCTATCAACAGCACTTTCAAATTTAGCCATAGCTTTTTTTTCAGCAACTTCTTTACTGTATTTTTTACTATATTTATCAAGCCAAGCATTATACATAGGAATTGCACCCATAACACCAATAGCATCTCCAAATTTAACATTAATCATACTGTAATCTAAAAGTCCTTTGTAAAAACGAGCAACTTCTTTTCTTTTTGCTTCAAGTCCGTCATTTTGAAAAACTTTCGATTGATTTGCTAAATCTTGCAATCCTAACATAGCATTGTCAATACCTCCAACGTCATATCTGTTTCTTAAATAATCTGACTTAGACATTAGTTCTTTGAATGTTAAAACAATATCTTTCGGATTGTAGTATGAAGCAAATTCAACAGGAGAAAGTCCTATTGGCATATCCATACTACCATTTATAAATGATATAGTTTGAGTTATTCCAATCTTTGTTTTTAAAGCAAGTGTTGATTTAACAATATTTCTTGCGAAGAAATCTACAATCGGTATCCCTCTATCTCCACCTTGTTCCAAATCACGTACTTTATAGAAATTTAGTGCTGATAAAATTAAATCACTTTTACCTTTATTATTTAATTCAATAGCTTTTTTAATGGAATTGTCTTTTAAAATCTTAGTGTACAACCTATGGTTTTCAGCGAAAGCAACATAATGAGAACTTTCTTGTATAGCCTTATTTACAAGAAAATTAACATCTACGGCTTCAATAGGTTTACTATTTACTGTTCTTGCTTTTTGACTATCATATCCTGTTGTTCTGATATTTGCCTTACCACCAAGTAGTGCGTCTGTATCTTCTTTTACTGTTGTGTCAGAACGATAAACTTTTCCTGCGTAAAATTCAGGTTTTCCTAATGAATGATAATTCATTCTTTTATAAACGTCATTCGCATCTCTATATAAGTCTTCATAAACTAAATACAAATCTTCTCCGTACTTTTTTAAATTATCAGGAAGTATTTTATCTATTTTTGAAACAACTTCCTCTGTAAATCCATTTTGAGCAAGTCCTTCTCTTAATGTTTTGTTTTTGAAATTCATCCAAACATTAAGTAGTTCAGATTGCGTAAATGGTGCAATTACAGGAACTCTATTATCAGTATCTTTTATAGGCTTAGATAATTCTAAATCAATTTTTTTAGAAAACACTCTATTTGCTTTTTTTAAACTACCAAACCTTTCATTTCTTAAATTATCAAGATAATCTGCAAATATTTTAATTCTTGTTTTCTTGCGAGTTTCATCTCTTTTTAATGAGTTTACAAATTTCACAAAAGCACTATCATCTCTATTTTCTCCACCTTTACGAGATAATAAAGAAGCCATACTGTCTAAACTACCTGCCCCTTTTCCTTGATATAGGTTGAAAATAATTCTTTCAAAGAAGTTTCTCGTTCCTTGTTTATTCTTTTTTTGAAGTTGAGTTAATGACAATTCGCTTTTTTTGTTGTCAGGATCAATATCTTCCTTTATATCATTTATTACTTTATCTTCTCTTTTTTTAGTTTCTTCTTTTAGTTTTATTAGATTACTTCTACCTGTTGTGTATATGGAATTTATATCTTCGAGTGCTTCTAATAATATCTCATTTTTTGATTTTTGAGATGTTGCATTTGATTTTGCTTCTAAAATTTGGATTGAAATATTTAACGCTTCAATACTTAGAAGTTCCTCCTCTGAAAGTTCGTTATGTTCAAGCCCATTTTCAGTTTCAATCCATTCCTTGTTTATTATGGCTAATTTATCATCAATTAATTCTGATATTTTATTAGCAACTCTTTGGTCGTTTGTGAACGTATCTTCTTTTCCTTTTTTCTTTATGCTAATATTCTTCTTAACATTAGATAAAATAAATACAGATTGCTCGTCAATTCTATTGGCTTTAATACGCCCTGCTTCTTTTTTGAATAATTTACTATTAAGTATTTTGTTTATTTTACCAAGTATTATCCTGTTGTCAGTTTTAAGTATTATTTCATCTACTTCATTTAAAACTTTAAGTAACCTTTTTTTACTATTTGTAGATGCTACGACATCTATTAGTTTATTAAGTTCACTTTTTTTAAGCTCATTAAGTCGTTTACTGTCGATGTTTTTTCTAATATATTTTTGAAGTTCTTTTTTTATGTTTTTGATGTAGAAGTTTTTATCTCTAAACATCTTATACATTTTTTCACGAGTTTCTTTTATAGCTTTTTGTTCTGAAACAATAACATCAATGGTTGATACATCAGCTTTTTTATTAAAGTTATTATCATTTGTTTCATTTTTCACTATTTGTTCCCCTGACAAAAGTTCTCCTGAAACTAAATTTGTAAACTCGTCTAATTTTAATTCTGATATTTTTTTACTTCTTGCATTGTTTAAAGAATATATTTTTTTAACAGCGTTATTGTTCAAAACCTTAACTCTTTTTTCATAGGTGTCTTGGTTTATTTTTCCGTTATCAAGTAATTCTTTTAATTCATTTATCTTCGCTTCCTTATATTTATTTATTTCGTTTATTTTAGCGTCAATATTCTTTTTAGCATCAGTAAGTCCAAGACCTTTTGCTATTTTTGTGAATAGGTTTTTGAACCAATTAGCAAACTTTTCTTTTTTGCTTTCTTCTACGATTTTAGAACCTTTTTCTCCAATAGCTTGTGCGAGTGCTTCTTCAAGTTTTTGTTCTTCCGATAAGTGTTCGTAAGCAGGGTTTTTCAAAACGTCTTTGTGGTAGCTTGAATTTTTTATAAGTTCAAGACCTTTGTTATATACATCAGGCATATTCTTCTTAGCATATTCATTCCATAAATGTCCGAACTCGTGAATAGGCGTATCTCTTTTTACTTTATCTCTATTTAGATAAACAGTTCCGTCATATACAAAACCATTAGGTGTTAATGTTATTCCTTTTTCTGATAGTTCTTTTTGAAATCTTATGTCGTCATTATAATCACTAAAAGAACCGTTATTTTCAGTTGCTGATTTTATTTGATTTGGGTTTATTACAATGTATTCATTTTGATACATTTGAGAAGCAAATCCAATATCATCTTGAACATTTGTTATGACAACACCATCTAAATCTTTTAATTCAGGATATATTCCATTTTCTTCAAGTATTTCTGTTGTTGCTTCTTCAATCATATAGTCTTCAACTTCATCTGTTTCGTCTAAGCTATAATTATCTCTTGCTCTTTCTTCTATTTCATCTTTGTAATCATCAATTAAATCGCTGTCAATTTCAACATAATAATCAGTAAATTCATATTCTTCATCTATTTTATTTTTAACAAAATTAACTTGTCTTTGTGTTTTTTGTGTGTCAAGCAATGAATATTCTTGTGTTTTATCTATTAAAGGTTCTCTTATATTTAAAAATGAATGTACAATGTTCAATTCTTTATCTGCGAAATCTTCAAGTCCATACTCCTCTATAAAATCTGCCTGTTCCTCTGAAAGCCCCCACGTTTCAATTAATGTACTTCTATCACTTCCTTCTAATTTTCTAATAATAGCTTGTCTTCCATAATCTTCTGCAACTTCAAATTCATCAGAAAAATAAAAAGCACCGTGATCGTTATTAGCTGTTGTTTCTCCTCCATATCTATCATCAAAAACATTTATATTGTCGGCAGAACCGTGATATACAATTAACGGTTCTCCATTATCATCAATAACTTTACTTGAATTTTCAGGGTCATTTATCCAATCTCCAAACCAATCTTTAAAATTTTGAGTTCTTACTTGTAACCATTGTTTTTCATTTAGTTTAGTTCTCTCTCCGTTTGGTGCTTTCATAAAAGTACCATCTGATATTGCTTTTTCTTTTATAGCATCTAATTCTGTATTTTGTTGAAGTTTTACTGTTTTAATACCTATTGATTTAAGAAAGTCTGAAATACCTTTGTCTGAAAGTATTTTTACAGATTTAGCCAATCCTGTCTTCAACAGCCTATTAACTAATGAATTTAATGCACTACCTTCTAAGTTTAATAATTCCTTACTGTTTGTTTGAAAAGGAACATCATCATAAGTTTCAGGTTTATTAAAGTTTTCTGATGTATTATCATTAGAGTTACTTGTATCAATAACATCATTTATTATACTTTCTGACGCTTTAAGACCTGTAAGTTCTTTAAATTTCTGTTCTAATTTTATTTCAATATCTGATTTTGAATTTTTAATCATATTATTCAAATCTTCTCTGCTTGTAGAAGCTATTAGATCCGTAACGTCAGAAACATCAAATTCAAAATGTGGATACTCTGATTGCAGTTCTTCAACAATTCTTTCTATACCACGAACCTTACCGTCTTTATTCTTTTTGAAGTAAGAATTATTAGCGTCAGGGTGTCCTGAATGTCTAATAAAGTCTTTTTTATCAACTCCGTCATATACCGCAATGGCTATCGCAGTTTCTTTATCTATATTGCCATCATCAGTTTTATCTAACTTAGATTTTCTAACAGAACTTAATGCGTTTGCAACTTCAATAGGACTTTCGCTATTATCAGCGATAAAGTCATTAATTTCGCTGTCAGAAGCACTCTCCATACCTGTAAAATCAGTTTCTTTACCTGTAAAATCAGCTTCTTTAATGTATTGTTTTTTAACTTTACGTGCTTCTGTTTCAGAAACGGATTTACTAAGTTTTGGTGTTATTTTAATTTCTCCATTTTCAACACTAACATCATAAGTATCTTTCGTTGTTTCTACTTTCGTTGTAGGTTTCTCGTTTGGCTTCTTATTTATTTTAGTGTTGTTAGATTGTTTTATAACATTATCTATTGCATCGAACGAATTATCTTTTTTAGGTTCTCTAACCATTTTTGTTTCTCCATCTTTAACAAAACCTAAACTTTCATAAAAAGAAGTCAATTTTTCTTTTGAAACACTTTCATTTTCAGGAACAACGTCTAAAACCAACCTGCTATTTTTTTCATCTGCAATATTAATAGCTTTCTCCATAACTTTACGAGCATTTCCTTTACCTTTTGAAGTTTCGTCAGTTCTTATACTTTCAATAATAATATCTCCATTACTACCCTCTTTAAGTAACATTTCAGTACCGTTATCTTTTACAGAAACAACACCTTCTGCAACTTCTGATGAAATGTCATTGGTGTTTTCAGAAATGCTACTTGCAAAATCTTTCGTTTTTTTAGTTGCTGTTGAGAATACTTCTTTTATTCTATTTTCAAGCAACGCACTTGAATTTTCTTGGTTTTTGAATGAAATATCTATTTTCCCATTCTTAATGTCTTTTACATTTTCATCTACCTTTATAAAGTCTTCAAATGTTTTGTTTGTAAATTTTATCTCTTTTCCATTAACCTTAGCGACTATTTCTTTTGAAGAAATTTCCTCTTTTCTAATATCAATATTTTGTAATTTTTCTTCCAATTCATTTTTCATTGCGTACTCTATTTGAGATAATGATTTTTTCTCATTTAGTTTATCTATTGCAATATCTAATGAAACAGCTTCTGTCGATAATCTTAAAAGTTCTTTTTTTTCATCTGTATTTAGATTGTCGAACCCTTCTATTGTAGAATTTACTGTCTTATGATTATCGTACTTTAATTTTATTATCTTTAATTTAGTTTCGTTTAGAAGCGTTTTATCTAAATCACTATTATCATCAATAAATTTTTCGAGTTCTGATATTTTTTTTATGTTATTGTAAACTTTATTTCTTTTCTTGTTACTTGAAATGTGGCTTACAAATTGCCCTGCCATTCTTGGAGATGCCGACATAACAGAACCAACACTAAGACCTCCTGCGATAGCATCAATAGAATTGTCGAAAATAGATACTACTTTATCATCTCCAATATAATATTTCTTGATCGTGTTTTGAGTAACATTAGTTAAAAATTCATCTAAAAACCCTTCTTCCGCACCGTCTTTTATAACCTCTTTAACTCCTTTCGCTGAATATTTAGCCCAATCCTTTATACTTCTCTTAACTTCCCTTTTTAATTCTTGGTTTGTTGCATCAGATAAAATTCTTTTTCCTGTTTTTAATCTTTTAGCTTCCCCAAAAAGTTTACTGAAAGCAAGTTCAGAAACAGCCATTAAAGAAGAACTCGCTTGAATTTTCAAGTCTGACATAACTTTACTCTCTAACGATTTTTTTTCTTTTTCTAACTTATCTATTTCATCTATTGGTAGTGTGAATTTATTTTCTAACTTTTTATTTATTGCGTCTAAACTTTCTCTAACTTTTAAGTCGTCAATTCTTAACCCTAATTCAGTTCCTTGTTTTTGATTTACTAAAAATAACGCTTCCCCAACATAAGGTATGGCTAATTGCGTTACTGTTGCTGTATTATCAGCAATTCCATCTACTGTAAAATCAATAACGTCTGAAAAGCTATTTATTTCAGATACAGATATGTTTGGGCGAATAGTATCTCTCCAACCTTCAAGTATGTTTTTTGTTATACTTGTAGATGTAAGCATACTGTCTTTCAATTTCTTAGTTTCTAAATCAAATTCTTCTTCATTAAACACATAATCTCCAACTAAATACTGTGGAGGAACTTGATTTCTTAATTCAGGATTGTCGCTTTTATGCCAACCATATCTAAGTTTAGCTTTTAAATCATTTCGTTCTATACGCAAATTGTTTTTGTCTATTAAATATTTAGCATTTTGTCCTAATTCAGCAAACCCAAGACCTGCCCTTGTAGTTACATTTTCAATAAATCCATAATTTCTTTTAAGCAGGTCTATTTCTTGTTCAATAGTTCCTACACTCGAAGTGTGATCTTCAACTTCATTAACTTTTTTAACTCTTTCCTCGAATAAAGAATTAGCTTCATTATATTTATTAGTTCTAACTTCAAGTAAATCAGCCTGTGCGTTGTTTATTTCTTCGTATTTAGTTTTTAAATAATCAATGTTGTCTGTGTTTTTCGCTAATTCTATAAGTTTTTGTTTCTCTTTTTGATACTCATTTAATTTAAGGTCTATTTCTTCTATTTCATTTGTAGCAGGTAGTAATTTTTCATCAATCTTGTTAATATCATCTGTTATTAATTTCAATTTAGCGTCTTCCTTAAATCTTTTTGATTTTACAAATGAATTTAAAAGTTTTTTGTCTTCATCACTCAAATCTTTAATAAAGTCTATTTGTTTTTCTTTAACCTTAGATTTTATTAAATCTTCTTTTTTATCAACTTTACTTATGTTGGCAGGGTTAAAAAGAGGGTTCATAGTAGTACCTATTAACGGTGTAGAAACTACTGCGTTTTTAATGTTTCTAAAAAAACCAAAATCTCCTTTTTTTTGAGTATCAATACTTTTGTTTATTGATTTTATTTCTTCTTCTGATAAGTCGTTAAGGCTTTCAAATTTATTTAACAAATCTAATTGTTCAGGTGTTGCTCTGTCAAGTTTACTCTCTATTTTTTGTATAGGTTTTTCAATAAATTCTTGATTAAATATAGAAACAGGTCTTGACGGATCAAAATCTTTGTTTTTTTCAAAAGTATATCCTTTATTGAATTTGTAGTTTGGATTTTCTACATATTCTCTATTAAACAAACTTTCCTCTAATGCAGGGTTAAATTGTTCGTTTTTTATTAAAGGATTTACATCAGTAGTTTTCTCTATTTTCGATACCGATTGTAATTCTTTTTTCGGTTCTTGTGTATCCGATATAGGTGTTTCCGAAACGGAGGTGGTATTTTCCGATTGCGAAATATCTTTTTTTTTTACCGTGTACATAGTTTTGAAATCATCAATAAAGAATTTAATATCTTCTTCTGACGTTCCGTTATCTACTAATTTATCAATAGAAGAACCTAATTTATTATCAAATTCTTCTTTGCTTAATTCGGTTGGATTTTTGTGCTGTTTTCCCATATCTTGTTATTCTATACCTGCTATTTTTCTAAGTCTTGCTTTCTTTTCTTCTTCTGTTTCAGTTTTTCCTTGTTTTACTTTTTTAGTTGATAATTCGCTAAATTGTTTTTCAGCATCAGAATAAAATTCTGAAATATTATCGTAAGTATTTCCTTCAACATCTCCTTTTGGAATTAATTTAGTAATAGCATTGACCTGTTGTTCATCTCCAATGTAAACTTTCTTTTTCTTTTTAACAACTTTGTTTAAAGTTTCCTCTTGTGTATTACCATCTTCATCAACCCAAGTGTTTTTAACAGGTTCTGTTTCTACCTCATATCCAACATATTCAACACCTCCATTTTCGAGTATGTTTGCCTGTGTAATTAACACTTTACCTGTTGAACTTGGAGAACCGAACAATACAGGTTTCTTTTGAGGGATATTGACTATATAACTATCTCCTGCGTGTGGAGTTTTAATAGGTTTACCTTTTACATTTGTAGCAATAGAAATACCCTCAACGTGTTTGTTAGCTTTTTTTCTTTTACTTTTGTTGTCAAGATACTTTCCTGATAATGTGGCTTTTTTGTTAGCAATATCTAATGGGTTTCTCTTTTCGTCAAAGAAAACGTATTTATCATTCCAACTTTGAGCGAGTAAGTTAATATCAGCATCTGACAAATCTTCAACGTCTGTACTAAATCCATTAGCACCTGCCCAAGTTCTTAAAGACAATGGGTTTTTTTGCCATTGCGATTTTCTTAAATCTAATGCTTCTCTATAATTATCTTTTGTCGCTTTTACCTCTCCGTTAATTACAGGTATTTTTATAAGCCCTGTAATGTCTTTCGCTTCTTCCTCCCATTTAGGCATACCTGAAAATGACATAGGTTTCAAAACATTTGCTTTAAAATCAAAAGGCTCATAAAATTTCAATGCAGGTTCATCTTCTTTTGGGTTCTCATTCCATACACCAATTTTACCTGTATCATCTTTTATGGTGTAACTTCCTTGCCCTACACTCAATATTAAATCAGCCTGTTCTTTATCTATATAAGGGTTATATGTTCCATCTTCCTTAGCTTTTAGTATTTCTGATGCTCTTTTTTGATATTCTCCTTTTATTTCCCCATACTGTTTAGCTTTGTTTGTTAAAAGATCGAGTTTAACAATAATTTCAGGGTCGCCTGTTCTTTCGTATTCTTTTGCTAATTTATGGTATTCAGGTGCTAATGTGTTTTTGTAATAATCTAAATATTGAGCGTTAAAATATGGCTCTGTATCTTGAAGGTTTAATTTAGGAAGCTCTGCCTTTCTGTCTTTCGCTACTTTCCTGTTAAACTCTTTGTTTTTAGCTTTTCTTTCAAGGTCTTTCGCTTCTTGGTCGTCCTTGTATTTACGCCAATACCTAACGTGTTCTTCAACAATAGCACCAATATCATTATTTTCTAATGGTCTAAGTTGTTGTTTTGCTATTGCATTTGTGTTTTGATAAGCCATAATTAATTATTGTTTTCTTCATTAATTGCTGATGCACCTGCGAGAAGTCCTGATGTTAAGTTTTTGTATCCTGACGCACTATCTTGTCTTGCTGTTTGTAGTTCTTGCCCTAATCCAATTAAAGCATTTGTTTCTCTACCTTCTCTTATCGCTTGTATTTTTTCATCTCCTTGTGCAATTAATATGCTTCGTTTTAGGTCTTGGTCTTCCAAGTCTTGTGATATTAAATTCTGAACAAGTATATTGTTTTCATTTAACTTAGGAAGTCCTCCAAGCACACCTCTTGTGCCTGTTCTTTGTAAAGCGTCAATAGATGATGCTGTTGATTGTATGTTTGCTTCTGTTTGTTGATCCGCCTTCATAGTACTAACCTGTACATCTTCATAGAAGTTGTTTAAGTCTTGTCTTTTGAAATCTGCTATTGCTTTTTTTGCATCAGCCTTTTGCTTTTCAGCGTTATAAATTTGGTATCCTGCTGTTCCAACAGCAATAACAGCACCTGTAATCGCAGCCATATTTTTTATATTAATTGTTAAATTATTTACAAATATAGTTTATTTAAGATTATAACAGCAAATATAAAAGTAATCTATATATTTGTAAAACGGTACTGAAACGGTACAGTACCATAATCTTATTTGATATGAGTTACATAGCGAGAAATGTAGTTGATAAAGACTACGAAATGTTTTTAGATTGGTGGAAGTATTTTAGGTTCTCCCCTCCTCCAAAAGTAATATTACCAAACAACGGACTTGATGGAATTGTAATACAGCACAACGGAATTGATGTTGTTGCAGGTTTTTTGTATGCAACATCATCTTCTGCTTTATTTTGGATAGAGTGGATAGTAAGCAATCCAAACGTAAAAGACAAAACTATTCGTAACAATTCAATAGAGCATTTAATAAATTTACTTACAGATATGGCTAAGAAGCAAGGTGCAATGACAATATATACAACTCTTAAAAACAGTCATTTAGAAAAACACTACGCTAAATGTGGTTTTGTTGTAGCAGGTAGAAAAAATATAGAAATGATTAAGAGTTTGTATTAGATTTTGCGTGAAAAGTTACTAATACTTTTCTAACACCTCTACCTATTTCTTTTGGAAATTTTCCGTGAAAATAATTAGCATCATACATAACGTATCTATTTGGGATAGAGTTTATTATATCTGTTTTAACCCATTTACTTTCATCATTTGCGTCTTCCTCGATTAATCTATTAAATTCTTCTTCCGAAACATTTTCAGGCAACTTATGTCCGTGAATATGGTGTTTGTAAAGACAAGTTCCATTAGGTGTAACTCCTTGCTCTTTATTTATGTATATTACAGAAGCAAAAGCAATTTTTTTATTATCTATAATGTTATCTGCGTGAACTCTAAGGTCGTTGTCGAACCCTTTGTATGCACTTCTAATAAATGATGTTACAATATCAAATCCTTTTATTTTAAGTAATGCTAAAATATCTTTTGGCGTATGTAGTAATGAGTATTGTTTTTTACCAATAGTATGTATTGTAAACTCTTGATTACAATAGTCTTGTAGTTTTTTAAAAGTTTTTTCCTCGAAAAATTTATCCTGAACAATTAACATAAGTTTTTTATTTTAAGACAAATTTACTAAAAAGATATTATAATTAGCTGTATTTTGATTTTGATACTTCTGTTCTTACTGCTCGTATTTCTAATTTTTCATTAGTGTAACACTCCATATCAACTTCAAGCACATCTCCTCTTATTGAACTACCGTCTATATTTTGATTTTTACTATACATTAAATTTTTAGGTGCGTGTGATACTGATGATGCAAGTGTTATTTTTTTATCTTGAATGTCAGTAACTAATAACGGTGTAACTGTTCCATCTGCTGAAAAAATATGATCTCCTACCGAAATTGTATTTATAGGAGATGTTAAATAAATAACTCCTGCAACTATTTCATATTTTCCAAGTCCAAAAACGCTATTTGCATTAATGTTATTATTGGTGTTTCCCATAATTTCAGAATACCAAAAATCTTCTTTTTTAACAAAAGAATTAGAGTGTATAAATCGAGATGTTAAGTTTGTTTTTAAATTTACAAACCAAGCGTGAGAACTTTCAAGCCCCAATGACTTAAATACTTTTTCAATACCAAATTCAGTATTAACAAAAAATTTCAATCTACTTTTATGGTCTTTTCCGTAGAAATTATTTCTTCTGTCAGTAGCGTTCATTCTATACATAACTCCGTTTTTCCAAGTGTATAACTCGTTATTTGCGTTTAAAAATAAATCAGGACTGTATGTGTAAAAATTAGGAAAACCTTTTGAGTTTTCTTTAAATGCTAAAACACCTCCTGTTTTCGGCATATTTAAAAGTATCTCTTTATGTTTTGGATCATACCCTACAACTAAGAACTCTCCTTTATTTTTATTCATCTCATTAGAAAACCAATGTTCAAATAAAAACATATTTATTTCAGTTATTCCATCATTTGATAGTCTTAAAAAATCTCCACGAACACGGTCTGTTGAGTATTTTCTACTACCGACAGCTACAAAACTTTCAGGGTTTTTTGAAATACCGTGAATACCATTTGCGTAAGGTCTGTAACTATTTTTGTTTAGAATATTTGTTGAAATACCTATTATCTTACCTCCTTCTGTGTCGTATATTATATTCTTGTTGTAAGGAAGTATTCCAATACCGTCCTCTTGATAAACGAGTAGATTTCTATTGTAATTATGTAATTTTTGGATACTACCTTCCTCTTTGTCTAATTTTAAAAAATTAACTAATGATAAATTAAATGTGTTTAGTCCATTAAAATCACTTTCATCATTATACACATCACTCCAAGTAATATCAGAAATTCTATGCACTTCTTTATATTCATCTTTTATAGAAGATAAAACTCTAATACCATTATCCATATAATGAGCATTGAAATCATCTTTAATCTTGTAGCTTTCAACAGCATTTCCGAAACTCCAAGCATTGAACCAATCGAGTTTTACTTTTAGACTTTGAGTTGGTGTTTGAGGTTGGTCTGTTGCGAAATGTTCTAATTCTGTTTCCCAATCATCTGTTTTGTTAGTGTGTAAGCCATCAATTATTTTGTATGTTCTACCTATTTCGTGAAATATCTCTTTCGGTTGGTCTTTTGGCTCTGTTTCAAATATAAGCATAGTGTTACTATCCGACATAAGAACGTCCGATGTTGCTCTAACTTTTTGATACGCTGTTCCTGTTCCGTGTTCTTGTGAACGTACAACCATAGTCATAAAACCTCCTGTTTCGTCTTCTTGAATGTATGAAGCATTACCGTTTACACTACCATCATATTTAATAACACCCTTTACGAAATGAATATGAGATAAGTCGTAAGAAGGCTCTTGTGCTAATATTAAATCTTTAATATTCTCTTTGTAGAACCATTCCTCAATATCATCGTATTGTCCTGATGATATTGTTTGTATTTCCCAAAACCAATATTCACGTTTATATTCATCGTATTTTAAATTAATTCGAGAACCGTTATATATTGTGTCTTTATTTGGATCAACAGATGTTTCGTAATGGCTACCATTAACTCTGAAAAACCCATACGCACGTCCATTTCCGTTGTCTGTTACAGAACCTCTTGAATTTACATTCCATTCGTCCTGTGTTGAATGTCCTGTTGCTGATGCAAACGTTACTTCAAGTCCGTAATTTAATGCTATCGGTGTTCCTGCTGTTATTGGAACTCCTATTGCGTTCCAAGAAGAACCATTACTATCACTCCATTTAAAAGTATCAACACCTCCAACATTACCATCAATTTTAATTAAATATCGCTTTTTTGCACGATATGGAAGTGTAGATGGCGTTCCTTCATTTGAAGTCATATCATTAAGCGTATCTCCGTAAAAATGTGCTTTTCCAATCCAACTTTCAGCACCGAGAACAGCACCTCCATAAGCAGGACGTGAATTATGATATGTGCTTATATGAAATCTCTCATAATCTGCTAAGTCAATTCTAAACCCATACGGTTTAATTTTAATATAAAAACCTGCTATTTCTTTTATACTATCTACTGCATCGGCAGGTTGAAGGAAGTTTTTATCTTGATGTTTAGCTTCTAATACCTTTACTTTTACAAGAGTGTCAAGTATTTGTTGGCTATCTGATTTTACAATTAAATAATCTCCCTTTTTAACTTTATCAATATCAGAACCTTCAAGTTTTACCCAACGATATGTACCATCTTCGTAAAATAAAGTAGGTAGTATTTGGTCGTATCCTTTTTTGTTTTGCCTGATAAAGAACCTGAAATATTTAGCACCAACAGGCGGTTTGTGTTTTAATTCAACGTGAAGCGAGTTACCTGTTGTGCTTTTGTTTGGTTCAATATATACCGTATTTGTTTTACTTGATAATAGAGTAGTCATTCTTCCATAATCAAAAATATAAGCAAGTTTAACCTCATAATCTCTATTTGATTTTACAGTTTCTAATGGTATTCCGCTTGGAACTTGTATTATTTCTGTTCCTGTTACGTTTCCAAAATCATCGTATGTAAAAACTTCTTTATCTACTAAATTATCAACACTAACTGTGTTTACAGTATAATCTAACTCTATCTTTTTACCATACTTATCTACAATATCGTAATTTTCTTTATAGTTTGCAAACATCAATCTTCCGTCAATTAACGCTTGTGCTTTCGCTGTTTTAGGAATGTTATCGAAAAAACTTCTAACAACGTGTTCAGGAAGACCTCTTTTAGATTTAAGATTATTAAACTCAAAACTTCTTATTTCATTATCTCCGTACCCTAATTGCTCTTTATTAAAATCGTCAATTATCCATTCCCTATTGCTAACACTTTCTTTAAAGACTAACTGTATCTCTACAACTCTTTCGCTACCTGTATTAAATTCAATTTTAACTTGATTGAATTTGTTTACCATAGATTTGTTAGTTTGTTCAGAGAAATCGTATTGGAATTTATTTGGTTTAAATGCAAATTCAGAAAATGGTGCAAGTACAGAATATTCTCCATCTAAATATCTGTATCTATAAGAGAATGATATAAATTTTTCTTTTATATTATTTTCATCTCTTTGTGGTGTAGTTGTGTCTTGAAGTGTAAGTCTTAATTTCTGCAATGGTTGGTAAACAGCGAGAGTAATATCGTCTTCTGTAAACCCATTATATCCGTAGTTTTTTGCTCTTTCTATGTTAATTCTTCGAGGATTGTTTCCCCATTCAGCCCAAAATAAAAGTCCATCTATTTCATTAACTCCTGTTATATATCCGTTTTTATTTAAGTTGAAATCTCCATCTAAAACAACTGTTGTAGTTTCTGTTGGAATATTAAACTCAACAATTTTACTTTGAGTTGTGTCGGAAGCAAGTCCAAAATATATGTTATCATTATCTTTACTAAAAATACCAAAAACACATTTATAATCAATTCCGTCTGTTGCATCAGAAACCATTAAAGAACCTTTTATATTGTTGCCAATACCATCATCTCCGTCATTAGTATAGAAACGTAGATTTTCAGCGTGTCTATACACTCCTGCTTTAATTAAGGCTTTATTGGTGTCTTTATCCATAACACCTTTTATAAAAATATTTTTTAATAATGACATTTAGTATCTTTTTGATATTGCTGATAATATTTGTATTAATGAAACTTTATTAGATAATAAAAATTTAGCGTTTCTTTTCTCTATTTTAAAAGTTTCATAATATTCTCTCCATTTTGTAGATGGAACATTTCTTTGCCCTCTAAGTAGATTATATCGAATGTAGTTATCGAGAGCCATTTCGAGCCTGTCGTCAATTTTAATATCGCAATCTTCAATATTATCTAAACTTGACTGCGTGTACTCTATGACAACATCTTGATCTACTAAATCATCACTAAACTCAAAATAACCTGCTTCTCTATGATGTTTAACCCAACTATTATCGAACCTATCATCATAACAATTACATTCATTGCTTTTTTTACATTGTCTTTCAATACAACAATCTCCTTTTTCAGCGTTAAATGAATTTCCTTCAAGTATATTCCCTTCGCAATCATAAAGAAGTTGAGCATCATTATCTTGCAAGTAATCATCTATTGTTGGAGAATTGTTTATTTTTAATTCTTGAAGTTTATTACATTTATTAATGACTGAAATAACACTCCAATCTTTCATATATCTTGGAAAAGGAAATATTTTAGATGGAGGTACTGTTATTGATATTGCTTTACTTTGAGTGCCTACATTTATTTCAAGTTTTTTTATTCCTTGTTTAGCAATAATTCGTAAATGATGTTTTTTAAAATTCTTAAAATAACTATCATCATTAGCACCTAACAGGATATTGTCAATTACATTCTCTAATGTAATAAACTGTCTTTCTCCCCAATGCTCACTATTTTCGTAATATTCCTGATCTGTTGTTGCAAATGCCATAATTATTGTCTGTTATCTGATTGTGCTTCTAATTGTTGCTCTGTGTTTTCGAGTTGAGCAATATCTAACTCTCTTAAAGATTTACTTGCAAGTTCTACAACTATTGAAACTAAATCGTCATATAAAGAGTATGGTAAATCTACATCTTGAAAATCAGATGCAGTAGCGTCAAACATAGGTTTTCCTAAATATTCAAAGAAAGTCCATTTTGCTTTTTTAGGTTTTCTTAAAAAATGAACCTGAATAGTCTTTATTGAACTTGGAGATACCTTTATTTTATTTCCTACTTTCGAGCATATAGGAGAACATTCTGTTGGTTTTGAGTATATGTTTCGAGATAAATCTTTAAAATCTGAATAATGAACCTTATCAACTCTAATATCGTCTTTAAATACATCTTCAATGTATTCAAAATTGTCAGGAATTAAAAAAGGTGCTTCTAAATATTCTTCGTCTGAATAAAATTCAAGTAACTGTCTTGTATGTTCAGATAAATTGGATAGGTTTTTACCTTCTAACCACCAATTACTTTTACGAACACTACTTTTTAAATCAACTAATAATTTATTAGTTATTTTTCTAATTCCAATATTAACGAATAAATTGAAATCTAATGGTTTTAAGTATCCAAGTTGGTCTTTATTTAATACAGCTTGAACTGATTTATATAATTCGTCAATCATAATATTTAGATAATTTTCAACAAATATACAAAATAATAAAAACGGAAATAATACCAATAGTAATAAAAAAAGGTGCTTGACGTAATGTAAGCACCTTTTAAATTAACAAATTAAAACAGTTATTCTTCGGTATTACCTTCTGTTTTTTTAGGTTGTTTTTCTACCTCCTTCTTGTCTTTTGAAGTTTCTTTAAGTGATTTTTCAATGTCTTCAAGTTCTTTTTCTTTGTTCGCTATTTCAGAAAATTGTTGTGAAATCAAATCTTCTTTTTCTGAAATATTTTTTTCACGATCATTTAAAAGTTCCTCTTTTTTATTAAGGTCTTCTTCTCTAACATTTAAAGAATTGAATTTTTCATCTAATTCTTCTTCTGTTATTACGTTTTCCAACTCCTTATATCCGTTTTCAAACGCTTCTTTTGGACTAAACGAAGTGTATTTGTCAGAATAAACAACATAGTATCCTCCTGATTTTGGCTGAAACTTACGCATATAATGAGTGTTTACAACAATATCATCATATCCTTTTTCAACAAATTTCAATACAGCAGAACCATCAGTTTTTCTAATGATTTCTTTAATCTGTAACGCACTAACTATTTTATGCGATTTGTACTTTGGTAATTCTTTTGTTTTCATAATTCTAATTTAAAAGGTTTTCTATTTTTTCAGCAATAATACCAACGACTTCATTTCCTTCTTGGTCGTTTTTACAGAATAATGCAAATTCAGATATTACATTTTTAGCAGAAGAACCAATATAAATTATTTCAGCATCATCATCTCCCCAAGCAATTTTTCTACCTTGAACAACTTTTATAATATCTCTATCTAATGCAACAGCAATAAGTTGTTTTTCATCGTTGTTTTTTTCATCAGAATATTTTATAACTTTTTTAGCGAAATCAACATCGTTAAGACATCTAATTCTTAAAAGTTTTCTTAATTCAGCAACACTTCTTTTTCTATAATTAACACCCAAGAACCAAATTGCAATTCCTTTTAAGGAAACATCATCTGCTTGTTTTAATCGAGATATAGCATCATCAGAAATATCCATATTTTCAAGTTCATAAAGTATCTCTTTTTCAACCTCTAATAATTTGAATAATTTACCTCCATTAGCAATGTTATCAGGGTGTTTTTCTAAAAACTCTATCAATCTAATATCTTCATCGTTGCATTTAATTAACGATTTTTGGAACATTAAATTTGTTGGTTTAACCCCTTTTTGAAGTTTGTTTTGTTCAGCAAAATCAATAGTATCGAAACCTTCTACATATTGAATTTTTTTCTTGCTTATTACTTTTCCTTTCTTGTCTTTTACATTGTAAATTACAGGTTGTCTAACAGTTCTTGCTCGACAGTTGTTGATCGTTCTGAATACTTTTGGCATAATTTCTATATTAAATGTTATGCAAATGTAATAAATAATTTTAACAATAAGAATTTTCAGGAATTTTCAGGAATTTTCAGGAATTTTCAGGAATTTTAATATTGTAAAAAACCGCCTTAGAATTAACTAAGGCGGTCTTGAACATTCTAATAATAGAAATAATGGATATTGTTACTCAATTAATGTAATCGCTTCTGGGCAAGGTGCGATTAAACCAACTGTTGTAGATAAACTTATTTTAGAGTACTCACAAGAACCTTGTCCGTTAAAACCTCCTTCTAAGTAAGTTCTAATCATTCCTGATTTACCATATTTACTCATATCTTGATATGCTTTAAAGATATAAGGAACTCGTCTTTCAACTCCGTTTATTTTAGTAGGAACAGTTCCTGTTGGCATAATAATTCCTTTTGGCGTTGCATCTTTAATTCGTTTTTTACCAAAAATAGAGTTACCTGTTGTGAATCCCCATTTAGTGAAACGGATAACATAACCATCAATTTCCATAGAACTAAATCCAAATCTCATAAAGTTATCAGGTGTATTACCTAATACTAATGATAAATCAACACCTTTACTTATAGCGTATTGACTTGCTATTGTTTCTAAGTGTCTGTATTGAATATTATCAACGTGAGCGATAAATTCTTTTCCTTCAAACCCTAAACTATCCCAATATTCTGTGATTGTTTGTAAGTGAGCCAAGTCAGTAATGTATCCTGTATGAACAAGTCCGTTTTGACGTAAGTTTTGGAATAAACCAAGAGAACCGTATTTACCAACTTGGTAAGCACCTGAACCATCAACACTTTCACGTTCTTTCAATAACGTTTTCGCAACCTTCATATTCAATCGTTTATGAAGTCTTACTTTGTTATCATCATACCATTCAACTTCTCCGTCTTCAAAACAGAACTCATAACGAGTACCACCTTCAACTTGCATAGCGTCTTTTACTATTTGAAGTTTTTGTGTTTTTGATTTTGTTTTTCTTTGTTCAAGCAGTCCTTCGGGTGCACACGAACCTTTATCGAAATCAGAACCATTAACATCAATAGTTAAGTTTGAAGTGGCAACACTCCAAGTAGCACCATCACGACATTTTGCTGTGAATGTGTTATTTGCTTTGTCTATTGAAGTAATAACTCCAATTTCTTCTTTTCCGTTATCATCATAGATAGAAACACTATCATTAACACGGAAGAAAAATGCGTCTTCTCCTGCTTCCCAACCTTCAACAACAGTCCAATCAATAGTGAAATCATCTCCTGAACGAGTTACAGCGTTATCATCATCAATAACGAAATCAGGTGTTTCACTTTCAATAAAGTTCACGCTATTCGTTTCAAAAGGAATAGTCATATTGTACATATCAAGGAAACCAATCCAGTCATTTTTTACTAATGTTTCGCAATCAATACGAATTTGGTCTAAGGCTTCTTTTGGAAGTCCTGCTTTTTCTTTCATTTTTTGTGCTAAAAGAAATGGATCAGAAAAATTACTTTGATCCAACAATACAGGAGATGTATTGTTATGTGGGTTTTGTGGTGTATTTGTAATCGGCATAATACTTTTTTTTAAAATTATTAAATAGTAGGTGTTCCAAATCTGCTGTCTTCTTGTTTTCCAACAACTTTAAAACTACCTGCGTTTTCTTTGACTTGTTCTGTTTTAGGTTTGTCTAAATTCACATTTCTGTTCTTTTTAGAGAACTTATCTAAATACAAAACATTAGCTTGTTCAAACATCTCTGAAATAAGTCTTTGTCTTATAGATGGAATACTCCATAAAGTGTCTTCCGTTACTCTATTAGTGTCAATAACTCCTTTTTTGTCAATCCATCTTTGGAAGAATGAATTTTCTGTTTCAGAAATCTTTGATATTACAGATTTGTCTTCATCTGTAATCGGCACTTTTATCTCTCCAACTCCATCTAAATTCAGTTTTACCTCATTAAGAGATTGTAGAGATTTATCTCTCATATCCCAATAAGGCTTGTAGATTTTAGCAATATCCTCTTTTGTTTGCGGTGCTGATTTTTTGTTTTCAGTTTTTGGCAATGAGTACTTTTTAGACATATCCTGCATAAATCTTAATGCTTCTGAATAAATCTTGCTTTCTTCTACTTTTCTTAATTTGAAATCTCGTTCAGAAAGATTATCTTCATCTTCTTCTGAAACAAGGACTAATTCAACTTGCGTATCTATATCTTCTTCCGAAAGGTTTGGATATTTGTTTTTGTAAAACTCTCTAATTGTTTGCTCTTTTGGTTCTTGTTTCCAATCTTTTTGAGCATTATAAAAGTCTTCAAAACCACGACCGTTTGTGTCCTCGTAAAATTGCTTAAATTTAGCAACTTCATCAGGTAAAGATGTTTTTTTAGACAAATCATTTACTGTTTCAACCTCTATACCTTTGTCTTTTAAGAAGTTTAAAACAGCTTCTTCCGTTACCGAAGTTTCCTTATTATTGGTATTGGTTTCTGTTTCTGTTTTAGCTTCTGAATTAAAAGATACTTTAAATTCAGGTTGTTTATCTTTGTTTTCTGCTTCAACTTTTGTTTTGTCTTCGGTTTTTTCTTCTACCTGCTTATTTTCATCGACTTTTTCTGTTTCAGTTTCCTTAGCAGTTTTTTCATCAACGATTACAGTTTCAGTTTTACCGTCAGCGTTATCAGTTGTAGCATTAGTATCAGTTGCTTTTTCAGTTGTACTTCCTGTTTCAGCATCTGTATTTGGTGTAGCCCCAAATCGAACTACTTTTCTTTCTTGTTGTGTTTGTTCTGTCGTATCCATTATGACTTGTTATTATTATTATAGTGCAATAATAAAAAGTTATAATAATAGCAATGTTTGGTAGTAGTAATATTTTGTTTTAAACAAAAAAAAGGCAGAAAAACGAGAGTTTAACTGCCTTTTATACGAAAAGTAAATTAACGTATTAATAACACGGAAGCAAATATATAAAAAACCACCGTTATTACACGATGGTTTTCTTATTAATTCAAATATTTACTTAAAACTACTGCATTAATGGTAGTCCTCCTGACGAACCTGTAATTTTTAATTTAGATTTGTTTACATAAATACACTTTATTTGTTTGGCAAAATTATGATTTTTCTGATTATAGCACCGTATTCGGTTTAGTTCATAATTAACAATAGTGTCTGTTTCTGTAAAATAGGCTACAACAATAAATTTATCTCCGTTATTATTAACGATAGTATCGTTTTTAAGGGTTGATAATTTGTTTACGCTAATTACATTAATGTCAGCATTAAAGACAGGGCTGACTACATTGTCTTTTGTTTTATGTATTGATGTTGTTTTTACACCTACATCATTATCTCGCTGTGGCATTGCCTGTGCGAAATTGAACACAAAACTTAACAGTAATAATACGATAAATTTTTTCATATTTGTTAAAATTTTAATGGTTAATAAAGTTCAAATATACTAATTATATTCTATTTCACTAAAATTTAACTGTTTTATTCCTTTGAAATGTAATTCATAAAGACGCATTTTATGTAAATGCTTATTCTTATCATTATTAATTTCAACTTGAAATTTATGGAATGTGTACATATATTCCTTTGTTGCGATTATAATGTCTTCATTCATAAATTGTTTTTCTTCTATTGATTTTCCTTTTAACATATTGTGTTTCTCAAAAAAATCAATATTTAAAACTCCATCATCTTTGAAGTCAATTTTAGAAACGTGTCTTGAAGTGTAAAATCGAGTAGCACCAAAATCAAAATCTATTCCGTAATATTTTTTAAAGTACCCAATGTCATTGAAATCGTTAAAAAGTAAATCTATATCGTTTACTGAAATATTAGCTTTTCCTTTGAAATGAATATAGTCAGCAATCCCTCCAACAAAAATTATTTTATTAGTATCTATACAGGTGCATATATTTTTAAAACCTATTTTTATAGGTAAAATTAAATCTTCTTTCATCTTATGTGTTATATTTGCTACAAAAATAACAATAATATATGGCAAAAGAAATATTGAAGCGTAGAAAAATTGTTAAGAAAGGTGTTTTGACATCAGAACAGTTGTTTAATGAAACTGAAATAATTGTGAAAGGAACATCGTATATGGCGTATCTTATTTTTGTGATTAACGAACTAAAACTAATGTACGGTATTGATAGTGATGATATTGTAATGTTGTTATATCTTAATGATTTAGTTTATTTTAATAAGACTATAAATATTAATGAAAATGAAATTTCTCTAAAAAGACTTATAGATAAGGCTTTTGTAAAAGAAATTATTATATCAAAAAAATCAGTATATGAATTGACTAAAAAGAGTAAAAAATTAGTAATTGACTTCCATAAATTACTTATAAATAAAGATAGTTTTATTGGAAACAATATTGTGTTTGAAACAGATATTAGTTTAAAATTAAAGAAGGTTCTATCTAATCTTAAATGATTTGTGGAATATAAAAGCACCGAGTACTGAAAATATAAATGAAACTAAAACTCCAATGCAGTTTTCTGTATTGTCGCTAATTGAGTTTATAATTCTTCTCACGTAGTAGTCCAAACTCACTACTCCGATAAGAAACATTAAAATACCTGATAAAAATTGAAATTTTTTCATAATGTTATTTTTTAAAAAATGATAATATTAATTCTTCTGCCGACTTGAACATAACATCGTATGCTTTCTTATTAACGACCTCTTTTCGTTCCAATCCTACAATATAAAAAACAGCAACATTTGTTTTTAATGCTTTTGCTAATCGGTTAAGTAAATCGTAACTTGGTTTTTTTTTATTATTTTCTATTAAAGATAAATGAGGTTGATCCAATTTGAATTTCTTACAGAAATCACGTTGATTGTAACCTGATGCTTTTCTTATTTTTTTTATTCCTGTTCCTACCATTATTTCAAGTATTCGTAATAATTATTTTCGTTATTTATAGATATTCCTAAATCTACTAAATCATTTACAACTTTAAATGTTCTTGGTTGTCCGTTTCTGAAAAAGCTAACCTTGACATCTAAATCTAAATTGTATGCAACGTAACCTGTTCTATTTTCTAATAAAGAAAAACCTTGAAATATTTTATTTTTTTGTGCGTTTTCAAATGTAAGCCACTCAACAGCATTATCATCATTATTAGAGTATTCTAATGATGGTTTATTTAAAATAACACCTGCTTCATTGCAAGGCACAAACATTCTTAATGCTAACTTTTTTTTAAGTAGGTTAGCATACGATACTAATCTATCGTAATGTCCGCCATTACCTGCTTTTTTATCGTTTTTTAAAACGAAATCTGTCATTGAAATTAGTTTCATAATTTATTTTATTCAAAGTATGTTATAAATACTGTTATTTCAGTATCATTTACATTATTAAAGAATGTAGATGTAGAAAATTTTATATCAATTACATTTACGTCTTTTATAAAATCATTAACTCTGTCTTCTACTTTATTTTTTTGTAGTCCTGATATTATTTTTAATTTCATAATTCTAATTTTGTTTGTGATTTATCAATCACTGTGTTATTATTTTTTTTACCTGAACCTAACTTGTATTTACCTATTGAAACTCTAATTAAAGAGTTGTTTTTTACCATTCTTGTAAGTGTATCTCCAAGATGTTTGTTTGTATTGTGATAATAATATATTCCACCTATTTCTTTGATTTCAGATTTAGTTAATACTAATTCTTTATCTCCATTAAAGCATTGTAATATTTGTTTTTGTCGGTTCATATAATCAAGTCGCTATGACGTTTTCTTCTATATATTGGTTTTTTTGCATTTCACTCCATTACAGATAGCTTACTAATCTCAATAGAAGTAATATCACGATATTTAGGCAGTACGTTTCTGCTTCACTCTATCAGTTTATCTTCTTCAAGCGTGTGCCATTTATAATTTCTCTTGTAATTGTTTTAATTTAAGTTTGTCAATTCTCTCTTGTTTAATAATATTATTGAATTTTTCAATATCAATATTGTCTTCAATCTTACCTGATAATAAAGTATTTAATATTTTAGGTTCGAGAGCATCTACTTCCCAACTACTATAACCGTATTTCTCAACATACCATTTAGAACGAGGATCATTTAATTTAGCAGGATTTTTTGGTGGATTGTATTTTTTTATTTGTTCCATTGTTAATGCTATTGGCTCTACTGAAAAATTGTCTTTTATCCACGCTTTATCATATCTCCAAACATATTCTCCAAAATCATCTTTAACTCTTATTTTTTCATCATAAAAAAAATCTTCTTTTTCAAAAACACTTTCGTTCCAATCTATAAATTCATCGTTAGAATGATAATCTTCTCCGTATTTTTCAATAATCATATCTTCTCCATTCAATGTCATTAGCATTTCTAAAATACGAGAATTTATATCACGTATCATATCCATTCCGCTTGGATCGTGATCTCCTAAATAAAGTATTTTCACTTTACGACCTCTATTTAAGTGATATGAAAGTCTATTATAAGCATCGTGTATAGCAGTAACAGAACCATAACCACGATTAACTAAAAGATTTATGTGGTATTTACGAGTAACTCTCTTTAAAACACCACTTAATGCGTCTTTTTCAACCCAAACTTCGATGTAAGTGTCTTGTCCTTTTTGTCTATCTAACCTGTATTGATAAATAGCATCATCTACTGCTTGTTGAGGGCTTGTGTTTGAATATGGAAGATTAGGAACTCTTAGTCTGTCTTCTATCGCTTCCCAATCTACAATACCTGCCATTCTACCTTCTTTTAAAAGATTTGATATTTTAGAGTATTCTGATTGTTTATTTGGAATTACATCACGACTTACAAGCTGATAATACAACTGTCTAAGCGTCATTTTATAACCATCGTCTAAATACTCTTGAATGATAGAGTTTATCAACTCTAATTTTTGCTTATTAGATTTACTAAGTCTAATATTTCTAAACTTGTGTTTCATAATTTTGTGTGTTATTAATGATGCAAATTTACATAAATATTTGTAACTAACAAATATTATTTATTAAAATTTTCTAATTGATATGAAATTTGATTTGCAGTTGTTTCTATACTTGCAATTCTCTGATGTAAACTTTCAAGATAATCTTCTAATTC
The DNA here is from genome assembly GCA_034780715.1 of Peltospira delicata. Lineage (NCBI taxonomy): Eukaryota > Metazoa > Mollusca > Gastropoda > Neomphalida > Peltospiridae > Peltospira > Peltospira delicata. The sequence continues at coordinate 20,997 of JAVCKW010111036.1, read as the reverse complement.
TTTTCTTTCTGTCGCAATGTAGTACCCTTTTGATGTTGCTATTAGGTATTTTATAGTTCCTGAAAGTCTGATGTATTGAATTATTTTTCTAATTCTCGGCTCTGAAACTTTAATATTCATATTTTCTTTTAAGCCTTTTATCATTTTTTTATTTGAAATTACATTTTTTTTGCCGATTTTTGTTTTAAGCCCTGATGTTACCGCAGGAACTACTACTGATAATTCGTATTCTGTAAGTTCTTTTGTTATTTCTTCAAAATTAGTTATCATAAAAATAAATTTTTAAGTATTTCTGAAAGTTCTCCTGATTTTTTTATTAATTTAATTACATCGTGGTATCCTTGTCTTGGATTTAATATAACGTTTTTAAAAGTTCTTAACCTGTAAGCGTGTCTAAAATCTAATACATCATAAACACCAAAATATATTATTGTTTTTACATTGCTTTTTTTTACTATATTTTCAAGGTTTAAAAATTCAGTATTTTTTGTTGTTTTATGAACTTTATCTATTTGAGAGTTCCATCTATTGTCGTTTATATAAGTTCTTGTCTTTTTATCTATGAATGTTTGTGGAGAAAAAGCTATTACTTTGTTAGCATTTAAAAGACTTCCGAAAAGTATTGAAGCGTATCCTCCCATAGAATTACCTAAGCAAACTACATTTTTGTAATTATTAAACACAATGGTTTTTTTTAGATATTTTAATAATTTATAAATTGAATTGTACTCGTAAGTTCCGTTATGATACCAACTTTGCTGAAAATCACGTATAAATATCTTATCACAATTAGTGTTTTTTAAAGAGTTGAAAAACTCAAATATAGGAACGTGTATTCCTTGACTAATACCTCCGAAAATAATCAATAAATTTTCATTATTGTTAAATTCATACAATATGCCGTTTTTGCTATTTAGGTGTTCTTGTATCATTTTTAAAATGTGTTTTCATAAATATTACCAATAACATAAGCGTTTTCTAAATGAAAATAGTCTAATGGAGATAAGTAGTTTTCAGGAATATCTTTCCAAGACTTGTAAAAAACTCCTGTTCCAAATTTTATTTTTATTATTTTAAAAACACTTTTATCGTAATCATCATCATATTTCATTATATCTCCAATAAAAATTTCTTTCCCATTTCTATCTTTAAGACCTGTTGATAATGTTACGATACAATCTTTTGGCTGTATTTGTAAAGAAACTTTTTTATTTTCTATTGGATCATTACGAAAAACAGTAGCCCAATTTCCTTCATCGTCAATATGAATACATTGAACATCATAGTACATTTTTTTAGTCTTTTTTGAGTAAACTCTTGGTTTTATCATTGCTTTTTATGTTTTTAATTAATTGCTCTTTGTTAGTGAATTTATCAAAATACCTCTCTAAACTTATTTCTTTGCAAAAATTTATTAAAGAAATTGTATTATTTCCTTTTGTGTCTAAAATTTGGTATAACAACCTCTCTTTTTTATTTTTAGATAACTTTTGTCTTACTTCAAACTTTTTTTTAGCGTAGTTGCATATAGCATCTTTTGTATTTTTATCATTAGGCATAAGACCTCTTTCATCAAGCCAATCATATAAATAAACACGTCCAACTTCAATCTTTTTATTTTTTTTGTACTCTAAAAACTCCTCAATTACAGCGTTGAAAATCTGTAATTCAACTTGTTTTTCTGTCGGTTTGTTTTTTTCTCTTTCAATATCTAATATGTTTTTTTTAACCTGTTCTTCGTAAATTCTAAGTCGTCTATTTCTTATGATAGTGTAATATTTCATTACTTCTCCAAAAAGTTTAGCGTCTAATTTGTATATTAATTTAAAATTAAATTCATCAAATTCTCCTTTAATAGCCATTTTAAACGCTTCTTTTATTTCCTCATACGTGTAATTACCATAGTCCTCTTGGATAAACATATCGAGCATAGCATAATGCTCTATTTTTTCTTTTTCCTTAGTTTCAGTAATACCTAAAAGCATAAGTAGATATGTGATTATACTTTCTTGTTTGTACTGTTTTTCTGAAACCATAATTTCTTCTCCACCTCTCATTACAGGAATTAAATTATCATTACTGTAATCTCGTATTTTCTTACACTCAACAGCAACAGCAAGTCTTGGCTTATGTTCAACCATATTTCTCGCAACTACAATTATCTCGTTTTTAGATATTGTTGCTAAATCTTGTTTTTTTATAACTAATTCTTTACTCATATCAACCTAAATTTTTAATTTTCTCCATCGCTTCACTTCTCGAATATGAAGCAGATTGTTTTTTTTCGTTTTTATTAATCTGAATGTTTTTAAGCCAATTAGATTTAAAACCTCCCCAACTATTTTCAACGCAAATTTTTATTGCTTCATTTGGCTCTAACTTTGATTTTTCAATTTCTTTTTCTAAATTTTTAAAAGCAGTTTCAGTATTTGTTAATTTTTTGTTTTTACGAACTCTTAACCATTCTGAAATTAAATTCTCCTCTACTTTTAAATTTTTTAAAGAATTTCTAAAATTAAATTTTTTAACTTTTGGCTCTTTTTCTAAAAGAGTATTCTTTTCATTCTTTTCATTATTATCTTTCTTAACTTCTTTAGTTGTACCCCTCTCACGTTTCCCTTGCGTATGCTCTTGCGTATGCTCTTGCGTAGTGTTTAACGTATGCTCTTGCGTTTCAGGTTGGTGCTGATACTTGCTGTAATTGTTAATAGATATAAGGGTTGTGCTTTGTTTCCCTTTACCTAATATTTCTTTACTAATCATATTATCATCTTCAAGCATTTTAAAAAAATTATCTACTTGTTTTGTAGAGCAATTAAATAGTCTTGCCCAAGTCCTTAAACTGTTAGCACATTGCCCTATTTTTATTGGGTAAATTTTATAACCTAATGTTATTTTATTTTCTTTGAAATTAGCTTGAAGTAGCATTATACTCCACCATCTATAAAAAGGGTCTTTGAATACCCAATGGTTTTGAATATCTCTACTTATTTTTATCCATCCTGTCATATCTAAACATTTTCATTTTTTAACACGTTAAATTTAGCAACATTTCTAACGTGTGAATTATTTTTTAATTCAGATAAAGTTTCTTCTATATTGTTTGCTTTAAACCTGTCAATAAGAGCGTTATTTGTATCGTAATTATCAATAGTTGCTATTATTGGGATACCGTCTTGCATTAGTAATATGTGTAGGTAATCATAATTTTCATTAGCAAGTTCTACCTCTAACTTATTAACAAATTCAATATAGTCTTTTGTTGCTATTTTTTTTGCTTTTTTAGATTTTTCCTCGAATGTTCCGTTGCTTTTTTCTATACTTATTACGATATTTGCAATACTATAATCAACATCTTTAAAGAAACCTTTTATCTCTGCATAAGTGAAAATTTCGTGTGCTGTCGATAGTATTTCTTTTGTTTTTTTAATAACAGAATTGATTATTTTTTTTTCTTCGAGATCTATTTTATGTTTTAAAATGTCGTCTTTATTTTCTGATTTGAATTTATCTTTACCCTTATCTCCTTTTAATTTAGTTATTACGATTAAGTTACCTGATTTATCTTTATCGAAACTTCCGTCAGGAAGCATAACCCAATACCCTTTTGAGCAACTTAAAAGTTTAACAGGTTTTTCGTATCCGTTTAATAATGCTGTGTTATTCATAATTGTTATTGTTTTGTGTTATTATAATTTAGTTTTAGCCAATTTTTATAGTTTGCAATACCTTTTTTGTTCTTTGAATATTCTTCTACGCAAAAATCGTAATACTTGAAAATAAGACCTTTTTCAATATCTTCGTCAATATCGTATTTAATATCTCCGAAGTAAAAAACATAAGAGTTAAAATCAGCATTACCTCCAATTTCATCAATCCAATCAGTAAATAATAATTCTTGTTTTACTGAAAATTCGTGTATATATTCTAATATAACAATATTGTACTTTTCTTGTAGTTTCATTTTTTGTTCATTTTAGATTGATATTGTCTTGAATAAATCATATCAATTTTACTTTGTTCTACTTCTATTTTTTTACCATTATCATCGACAAGAGTAACAATTACTTTTTCTACATCGTACATTTTAGAAACGTAAACAACTCTGTCATTTTTTTTAACTACCATATTAATATGATTTTGCGTATTCTTCAATCCATTCAATTTTATCTTCATCAGGAAGTAACTCTACAATTTTCATAAATACAGCTTCTTTTGTTTCTCCTGCAAAAAATTTATTTAACTCTACTTCATATTTTTTAATTCTATTTCTAAATCTAAAATCAACAGCTATTAAGTTTTCTACTGTTCTTACAGCGTGAATTACAGTTCCGTGTTCTCTACCTCCAAAATAATAACCAATATTGTGAAGTGAAATTTTTTTACTGTAAAGAAGTTTTTTTAGAAAATACATAGCCACGTGCCTTGCTTCTACAATCTTTCTTTTGCGAGTTTTTGATTTTAAATCCTGTTTTGAAACATCAAATTCTCTTTCTATTAATGACGTTATGACTACTGTCGTTTTCATAGTTGAAATATCTCTAAAAACATTTTTCTTTTTAGCCATACTACTTGAATTTTAATTTTAAGTCTTCATTAGGCAAAGGTATTTCTGTATTAAAAAAATCTTTTACTAATCTCCTACATTTTTCGTGATAATCTTCCTGTTGTATTGTGGAATTTTCAGTTGTTCTTCGAGTTCTACGAAGTATTTCACCTGTTTCTTCATTAACCAATTCTTCATAATTACAGTTGGTTAGTAGAAATTCGTGAGTTCTTTCAATAGACCATAATTCTCCCCATTCTTCTTTTATACAATTCCGTGTTATTGGTTCAATTACTCCCCAATAATACCTATTTTGTTTATTACTACGTTTGTTTTTTCTTTTCTTAAAGATAACATCAATAGTAATTCCTTCATATCCTTTAAGAATATCACGTATAGTGTTGAGGTTTGAAGCAAATTTACCATTAACTATTTTTACAGGTAGTTTTATTTCAGATGCTATTTTCATTTACAATTCTTTAAATAATGATGCTATTTTAAGTCCTGCTTTCTCTTTTATCATTTTTTCAAAGTGCCACTCTATTTTTCTGTTAATATAATTTCCTATTAATTCTTCTAATTTATCATTAGGCAATAAATTGTTTATTTTTTCATCAATTATTTTATAAACTTCTTGGTTTACAAAATGATTTACACTTGATTTCAATACATCTTTATATTTATCTGATAGAGTGAAGTTTCTATAAGAAGTGTCTTTAAAAAATTCTTTTCTTATCTCTGTAAGAATAGACTTATCAATACCGTTTTCAGCATATCTTTGTGCTATTGATTTAAGGTGCTTCTTAGAGAAGTTTTGAACTATTGAATTTCTTATTTCAAGTTCCAACTTACTATCGTTACCTATAAGTCTTTCTAATGCTTCTAATGAGTTTATTTGTATTTTTGTTGCCATTTGTGTTATTATTTAATGTTAGTCAGCGATACAGGACTTGAACCTGTTGGCGTATGCCTACTTTTAATATCTCGACCACGAGAACAGCACGAATTGAACGTGCCTACCTCCACTTTTATCGCTGTTTAGTGTCCGTGTGAGGATTTGAACCTCGTTGCAGAAGACTTTGAGTAATCTCAACTTCCGAAAACTGATTACAGTACAGGTTTCTCCTACCGCCTGATAAATCACGGACTTAAATTTATAATTCTATTACTTCATACTTAATATCTCCTCCGTCTAAATCAGGACGTTCTATTAATAATTGTAGATCACTTTCTTTTGCCCAATCTTGAATTTCTCTTAATGAGATATTGTCAAGGAATGATGCGTCAAAATGTAAAGTTCTTATTTTGCCTAAATTCAAAGAACCAAGTTTTAATGCACAAATATATTTTGCTGAACTTGAAATTTGATTATCGTCTAATGGCAATCCTTTATATAACAAACCATCATCTGTCATTTCAAAGTCAGTAGGAAGTTTTGAATTTTTGATAATGTCAAATTTTTCTTCCTGAATTTTCTTTAACTTCTCGTTCAAATCATCTACGTTTTTACGTGCTAACTTACCGTCTTCAACCCAAGAGTTATATTCTTCAAGTTTTGTTTTGTAAGCATCATAATCTGCTTTTATTTGATATGCTTTTTCTATTTCATTATCAATTTCATCAAGACTTTTATATTCAGGTTCAGGCAAGGTTTCTATTTCTAATTTAGGTTTTGCAGGTTGAAGTTTTTCATAATCTTTATCTAATTTATTATAATCTATGTATTTAGAAAAAGAAGTTTCTCTGTAAGCATCTATCGTATTTAAAAAATCATCGAATTTGCTTTTTTCTTCCGAAAGTTTATCTTGTACAGCATTAAATTCAATAGCTTTTTTTTGGTGTTTTTCATTATCTTCAAGCCATTTGTTTTTTAAACTTTCATTTTCAGATTGTATTTCAGATTTTCTCTGTTTTATTTCTTCTAAATTAGGAAGTTCTACAATTTCAGGTTCTTTTTTACCGATAGCATTAATTCTTTTAAGTTCTTTATTAGCATCTGTTCTTTCAGAGTATAGTTTAGCGTACTTATTATCAAGTTCAGTCATATCAATACCTAATAATTTTTGAACTTGCTTTAATTGTTCTTTTTTACTGCTGTTAATAAACTTATCAATATCGAAACGAACACCAAAATACCTTTTACCAATAGTAGAAATAACACCTGTTGTCATTCTAATATCATCAGGAGTTATAAACGCAAAACTTTCTGACTTTTCAGTAAATTTCCATTCTATTTTTGCACCATCAGTAAGTTCCATAATATTGAAACCTTTACTTGTTCCTTGATGCACTATAATATCAGGTTTTTCTCCTTGAAATCTATCAATTAAGCCACGTAAAATACTTGTCTTGCCTTTATTGTTACCTGCTGTAATTATTGCAGAAGCACCGTTAAAATCTAACTCTTGATTTTCAAGTGCTTTGTAATTCTGTACTGTTATTTTTTTAATTTTCATTTTTTTAACTTTTAAGTGAAATTTAGTTTATTTTTAAATTTACATTGTGAATTAATCTACAACCATCAATCTTTTCTCCGTCAATCAATGCTTTTTTTATTGCAACCTTATTAGGTTGCTCTGAAACTTTTACAGTTTTGTATTCTTTAGGAAGTTGATTAACCATATCTGATAAAACTTCTACTTGTGTTGATTTTCTTGTTCCGAATTTAACAAGTCCAACTTCATAAGTTCCAAAAGTTTTAACAGCATTTAATAAATTGCTTTCCAATCTTTCAACTACTTTTTCTTCTGACTTAATCAATGATTTAAGATAATTCATTCTGTCTTTTGCCATAGAAATTCTTGCTTTTTTATCTGAAAGCACTTCTAAGTAAGCTATTGACTTTTGATTTCTGTCTTTTTCTGTAATTTTAAGACGTTCTTCGATTTCAGGTGTTAATTCTCCACCATTCTCATAAAGCAATTCGATAAGTTCTTGTTGCTCTGCTGTAATGTTGTACAGGCTTTGATTTTTTGTTGCCATTATTTTCTATTTTTAAATTTATAATCGTGCATATTTAACAAATTCAGCACCTCTATCGCTAAATTGATTAATCATAGAACATACTAAACCAAAAGACATTCCAGAGTGTCCTTGATTTTCAATAAGTGGTTTTACTTTTTCAAGTTCAGTTCCTTTATTTAATTGCTCAACTATTTCAAGACAGTTTCCTAATTCCATTCCTTTATATAAATCACCCAATCTAATAGGTACTATTTCAGCCCATAATTTATGGTGCTTTTTATCAAGTATCTTGTTTCCTTTTTCAATCCATTCTATTGTTAGTTGAGGGATTGCTTCTTTATGTTCTTTTTCTATACGCTTATACTCAATTTGTCTTAGTCGTTCTGCTTCGTCAAATTCTGTTTTGGTTTTACCTGTTATTTTTTTGTAAGCAGAATTTACATCGTCAATATCAGAGTATAATATTTTTCCGTTAAATGTTCCACAAACTAAATCTTTATGGCTTTTTAGTTCTTTTACCGCCTCTTCAATGTTCCCAAATCCAAAGTCAATTTCTCTATACTTATTTTTCATTTTAAAATATTTTATTAATTTTCAAGTTTTACTACACCAACACCTTTGCTGTTTATTAAAACAACCATATTTCTGTTCGCAGGAAATTTTAACGCAGTATAAACACCTGCGATTAATCTATCATCTAATGTTAGTTGAATAGATATAGATCCTTTTTTACCATTAGATTGTTTTCTTCTTTTGGTAGAGTTCCATTTCTTAACCTTATCACTTGCTTTTAAAAGTTCTCTTAAAGATATTTCGCTATCTAAATCTTTTGGTTTTTCATCAGTAACCCCTTGTAGATAAAATTGCCATTGAATTATTGAAGCTACTATATCACTTGCTTTTTTTATAGTCATATCGTGTTATTTTTGAGATTGTACTTATGCTAACTCCAAATACTACGCTTAGTTCTTTTAAAGTTTCGCATTTTTTACGTTCAATTATTTCTTCTATTTCTTTTTCAGATAAATTAACTCTAAGTTTTTTGTAATATCCGTTTTTGATATTAATATTTTTTAAAGCAAATCTATTCTTTGGATTTTCCATTACCTTTTTACTAATCTCGCTTTGGTTAGTCCATTTAAGATTTAGATAATGGTTGTTTTGCTTGTTTCCGTCAATATGAGTTACCTTGTCATAATCACTATTTGTATTTAGAACAAAACACATAGCAACCATTTTGTGAATGTATGCTGACTTTCTATGTCTTACTCCGTTTTCAGTATAACTTAAATCGCAAAAGAAAAGTTCTTCGATGTTGTTTGTGCGTTTTTTTAGTTCTTTTCCTTGAATTTGGTATTGACTATTAACAATACCGTTTTGAGTTGCATTTACCATTCTTGTAACGCTTCTTACATTTCCGAAATTTGATACTTCATACGCATTTTCAAAATGCTCGTATGGTACTGATACCCATTTTTCTTTTTTCATAACACAATGATATTAGCTTGTTCTAATTTCAATAATTCAGAAGCCATTTCAAACTCAAATTGAGTGAATACCGCTTTGTTTTCTACAATATTTAATCTTGGAATTGTAGATTTCAATAAAGGGTGTGTGCTGTCAGTAACATACAGCCCACCTTTCATTTTCTCAAATTTTATAGTGTAATACTCCCATTCTTTCTCCTCCATAGATTTATGAAGTTGAATGTTGTTGTCTTGTAATATATTTCTTAAATCGTCCATAAAGCTATTCATTTTCATAATTATCATCTTCTTCGTAAGAATTAAATATCTTGTCTATTAATGTATTGATAAAACTTGAAGTTAATTTTTCTTTTTCAACACCTCTTAATGCTTCTATTAATACTGAAAAATAAGCAACATCAACACCTATTAATTGGTCTTCCAACACCTCAATATCAGTAAGGTCAAGTTCTGAAATCTGAAACATAATTTTCAATATTTCTCCTGCGTTCATTTGAAATCCACGTCCTAAAAATTTCTTCATTCTTATAATAGAAGTTAAAGGATATAACGAGCCTTGATAGATCAGATTTTTAGTTAGTAAACTTTCAAGTGCTTCTTTGTTTAAAACCAAACCGTCAGAAAAAGTGAAATAATTTGTTGCGTGGATAAAATCAAAAGTCTTGTGTATTTGTTCAGGATTTCCATTAAATCTTAGGACTATTTGAATGTCATTTGAAAGTGATATTGCATTTTGCGAAAGGAATACAGGCTCATAAACATCTTTTTCTTCTCTGTTTTTATAGTCTATTGTTTTTCGCTGTCCTATACCGTCAATATCTAATTTGATTTGGTCTTTTTTTAAGTTACTAATTCTAACAAAATGTTCAGCAACGTATTTAGTTCCGTCAGGCATAAGCCCATTATTTTCCATAATATCAGGAAATCTATCTTGTAGGTAAATTTCTCTTTTCCTACCGTCAAGCACAATACCGTTACAATAATAGTTAGCTAAATCGTAAAGAACATTCATATCTTGAATGTATATGTCGTAATCATTTACAGGCTCTCTAAGTAACATCGAAGCTATTGAACCTCCTGAAACTAAAAGATTTTCTTTTACCATTTTTCTAAGTTCTACATCTGTAATTGTTTCTAACCAATGATTAAGTTTTTTGATTAGGACTTTTTTGATTGTTTTTGTTTTCATTTTGTGTGTTATTAATTATTTTATAAAATTTTACTAATCTATCGTAATAAGGCATATATACCTTGTTTCCTTTTGCATTTTTCAGATACCTTAAATGGCTTTCTGCAAACTGTTTTTGATTTATTATTGTAGAAGCAGGATTTAATTTTATTGGTTCATCTGAAAATTCCGTATTTTCTACAAATTCTATTAATGTTTTTAAAGTTATCATTTTTTAATCTCTATCTCCCCAATCATCATTTAAGTCTTCGTAACCAAAATCTATACCTGTATAATTTGAAGATATAACATTTGCAATATAATCTATCCCTTTTTCATTGAATATACTTATTACCTTTTTACAGGTTTCAATACTGAACATACCTATATGAGTGTACTCTATTGGTAAATTTAATTCTACTGACAGCCATTCATAAGCATTGTACCTTTTTATATCTCTATCTTTCCATAGTTTATCAAACCAATCGTGAGCAACTTTTTTGTATTGTCTTAAACTTTTATCAGCAAGTCGTCCTAATGCTTCTCCGTTATCGTGAGTTCCAACATAGGCATCGCAATAAGGATAATTTCCACAAACTATAACAGCACGTCCTTTATATCTTCGTCCATAAACAGTTTCTTCCTGTGCTACTTTTGTTTTTCCTTTACAATAAGGGCAAATTTTCCCTGCGTAAACGTCTTGCTGATAAGGTGTAAGTTCCATTATTTTACTGTTTCTTTTGGTTTATAATCACTTGCTGAAATTTTATCGTAATGCCCTTGAAGTACTTTACGTTGAGCGTCTGTCATTTGATAAGTATCAAGCAATGTTTTAACAGTTGAAACTTTGTCTGTTACTATCGCTTTTTTAAATATTTCTTCCGTAACAACTTTCTTTTTAGGCTTTACAGCTCTAACAGGTGTTGGTTGTTCTTCCGAGTGATGATTGTCAGCATCATCTATCTTTCCTGTCGGAATTAAAAAAGCATAAAGCAATGTGTATTTTAAAGCATAAGTTGTTGCTTTTCCTGCCGATTTATCTTGCGTATCAACTCCTTGTCCGTAACCTGCTAATTCAATACTCTCTCCTGACGAGTGTAATAATAAGTACTTTGTGGATACTTCTGTGAAAACAGATTGTTTCTGCTTTAAAGTTATTTTTCCATTCCAATTATTTTCCTCCTCCCAACGTGAAACTTTTGTTTCTGCCGAAACATTTATTGGTAAAATAACCAATCCGTGTTTCTCCATAATTGGCTTTAATAATTTTTTGATTTCGTAATCAGAAACTCCTTTATAAGAGAAGTTGCCACTACCTACGGTCATACTTTTTTCAATCCCCTTAACGTCTTTCATAACGTTTAAGATTGCTTTTGCTATTGCTTTCATATATTAATTAATTTTCAAATTCTGTTTTTTTAAACTTAACAAGCTCCTCTAATTTAGTAGTGAAATTAACATCTGTTATTTTAGCGTACCAAAGGTTTTTTAGCTTATTGTTTTCTTTAACTGTTTTAGGTGTAAATTCAGGATTTCTTTTGCAAAATTCATCAAGACCTTCCTTTACTCCTATACTTATTAATTCGCTTCTGCATTTCAAAACACGACCTTTTAATTCGTCTGTCTTTTCTCTTTTTTGTTTTTGAATATTCATAATGTTTATTTATTATTAACGTTACGTTGGCAAAGATAATATAATTATTGTAACTTTTCGTAATATTTTGTATAAAATTTATTTATTGTTTAGTTTTGCAGAATTAGATTTATCTATATAGTCGTACATCTCATTGACTATCAGTTGCTTATACGCATTACTTATTTCTTCTTGTGATTTAAAATTATAAAGTTCTTTTGTTTTTTTATTGTAAAGTGCTGAACATACAGGTTTTACTATTCTTAGTAATTTAATAGATATTCTTGTCGAGAAGTTGTTTTGCCAACGATAAATAACAGGTTTTTTCTTTCTTATAACTCTTGCGAATAAAGAAGTGTTACTAAATGAAATTAATTTATCAATGTTAGCTGAAACATTATCTGTGTTTTCAAAAAACATCATAATAAAATCAGCATCTACTCCTGTAAGACTGCTAACTTCTTCAAGAGTTAAATTGTTTTCCGCTATGTAGTGTTTGATATTGTTAAACACTTCTTCGATAGTTATCTTTGTTGGATAAGTTGATTTAGCCATTGTAGTATTGATATAGGTTTTATTAGTATTTTTCTCGCATCTAAGTAACTTTTGAAGCCAACTTTATCGTGGATCAATTTTAGCAAATAAGATTTGCTAACAGGTTCAATGTCTTTGACTATTATAATTTCAGAACAGTCGTTGCTTTTTAAGAATGGCAATATTTCGTTATAATCAAGGGTTTTTAAAATATTACCATTCTTACATTGTATTTTAATCATAGTACATTTCAATTATAACATTATCCCATACTCCAATTTTCATATCAGAATTGATTAACAAGTCAATTCTTTTAGAAAAACGCTTGTTCATTTTATCTTCAACTAACCAAACTCCGTCATAATCTGTGCCTGTAACTGTTACTTTACTTCCGATAGGAAATTTGCTTAATAAATCTCTGCTAACAGCTAATATTTTATGCTTGAATTGATTTGTGCTGTCTAACTTGAACATTGAAGCTGTGTGTAAATAATCTTTATTGCATTGTTCTTTCTCTGAATTATAAACCGTTGCTTTTACTAATTCGCTACGGTTTTCGATTATTTCAATCCACCTACTACAATCTTTAAGTTTATTTTTGTAGTAAATAATACTATCATTTGATATTGTTAATTCTGTATCTGCGTTTTTTAAAGAGAACATAATTTTTTCGTTCTCTTTTTTTTCAAACGTCAATTCTATCGCTAATATACAGTTAGCGATTAATGACGATGTGATTACCATTGCTATAATGAATAGTGTTATTCCTATTTGCTTACTTGTTGCCATTTGTTTTTGGTTTTAAATTTTTCATTCTTTTAGCTAACATAATTCTTGTTTGTTCTGAAACTTTATCTCTTGTTCTTCCTTTGCTACCTTTTTTAAACCTACTTTTAACTCCTTTTTCTTTTAGGTTTATTTTGATAACAACATCGTAATTATCTAATGCTTTTTGTCTTGAAACTTCGGCACTTTCTTTTGAGCATATTCCTTTTTTTAGGTCAAACCCAAACTTTAATTTGTACTGCCTTTCATTCATATCGTGTTTTTGCCTTACGTGGCTTATAACACGCTTAAATGATTTTCCGCAAATTTCACAAATTGGATTTCCTGCTTTGTCATATTCAATTACTCCGTATGCCATAATATTAATCTGTTAAGTTTTCAGAATTTATATCTTCAACCCAATTTTCTATTGAGTTTGTAGATGTATCATTGTACTGTGCTAACACTCCTAAGTCTTCACAATTAAACGCTTGGTCTAACAAATTAATAAGTTCTTTTTTAGTAATAAAATACATTTCAATATTAAATGTATCACAATAATCTTGTTTACTTCCTTCCCAAACTTCTCCTTGCTCAACTTCTCTGTAAGGAGTAGAAGCGTGTTCTATGATATTTCCTGTTTCTTTGCTATAATAACCGTGTCCTTGATAATTTCCTTGCATAATATTTTGTTTAAATAGTTTAATCTTTTGTATAATTTATTTCTTTTAACATCTTTTCTGATACTCTTTTTTCTACGTCTTTTACGTTTATCTCGAATAATTGTTTTCCCATTCTGGCATATATATTTGCGAGTTTTTCAATTCCTTTTTTATTTAGTGAGCATATATCTTTTGATAAGTATAAATGCTCTATTGCTGTGCTTAAAATAAAGCAATCTTTGTCTGATAATTTCATATTTTTTTATAAATGAGTTAAACAATGTTGGCAAAAGTTAAATTCTTCATCAACTTTTGTTTCTTTTCCGCATCTGAAACAGTTTTTGTACATATTGCCCTGTGCATCGTACCATTCTTCCTCCTCGTCTAATGTTTCGTGCCATTCTGTATAGAAAAACCATTCATCATCCTCTGAATTGACTGTTTTTAGTTCTTCTTCCCAAACTAAATTTTTTCCATTTTCGTCTTTTAGACTTTCCACGTATGCTTTGGCTTCTTCTTCCGTTTCGCAATAATAATCTCCGTCATTGAATATCCAACCGCTATTCATACCTTTACCTGTTGCACTATTTATTCTTGCATATTTTTCCATAATTATAATTGTTTTGAAGTTAATTTATTTGATTTTACTATACTTTTTATTTGAGTATCTACCCAATCCCTTGCTTTTTCGTAGTCTGTTTCGTCTATGTTTTTAAACGGTCTTTTAAAACTCTTAGATAGTAGGTGTATATGAAATTTACCATTATCAATATCTACTATTTTAAAAATTTCAGCCTGTACTTTTTTAAAATGTGGCAATATTGTAAAGCCAATTTTAGTTCCTGTGTCTGTTTTCGCTACAATCATTTTCTAAAATATTCTTCTAAATATTCTATTTTTTCTGTATTTAAAAATATTGTACGTTCTTTTTCAACATATTCATCTTCATCAAAGTCTAAGGCAATATTCTCTGTATAGAAAATTTTTATCTTAACATATTTTTGTTTGTTTTCTATAAAGAATTTAACGGTTTTATCAGTTTCAAACTGATTATTTCCTGTGTCTATTATTGCTAATTTATTTTTCATAATATTATTTTATTGGTTAATTTCGTTTAAAACATAACCTGTTATTGAATAAGGCAAACTACCTCTGAATTTATCAATGTTATTAGTCATATAATCAAAAAACATTTCAGCAATTTGTAATAAAGCAGGTGCTTGTGAAATTAGACTTGCGTTTGCGTTATATTCTTCGTTTATATCTGTAAAGAATATTTTTAATAAAGGCATTTTTCCGTGTGGTGTGTTTTTATTATCTGTATAGATTATTTTTTGACCGTAAACATTATTGCCTATTTTCCACTCTCCTTTTGTATGCTTGTGTTCTACATTAGGACGTTCTTGAATAGGATTTGTTTTGCTTAATGTTTCTTCTATTATGCTTTGAGCCAATTCAAAATCTTCAAATTTTACACCTGTATTTTCGAGTAATTGCATCAATGTTAGTGCTGTGTCTTCAATAGTATTCATAATGTTTTGTTTTTGTTTTTTAAAAAATAGTCGTATTGTTCGGTCATACCAATTCTTTTAAAGAATTTGCGTGTATCGTCTTTCCTTTTAATTAGGATTTCTGCCAAAACAAAAAACCTTACTTTATTGTTCTCGTAAAGCATAAGGAATTTATCCCTGTGCATAATTTTCGGCTTTGCCGTATAATCAATAGTTCTAATTCGAGTATTGCGATTTTCAACTATGAAATTATACATTTCTTTTAGGTTTGTAGATACTATTATTCTCTTTGTAACCTTATCTGTTAGAATGAAATAATTACTTGTCATTAAGTTACTATTAATTTTTCATCGTATGTATTTTTACATCTTTCAGGCTCATAATCGCAACACATAGAACAAGTGTATATTATATTATTATTTTTACTTTCTGTTGTTTCAATATAAGCATCATCGCATATATGGCAATAAACAGTATGTTTTTCTTTTGAGTTTTGTAAACCAAAATCTAAAATAGGCACTTCATCATCTATTTGACTTGTAGATATTACACTTAGATTTTCAAGTAAAATATCTTCTTTATCTCCGTCTTCTTCGCTTCCGTCTTTTTTTATTAAGTAAAACATTAACTCTGTTTTCTTTGGTATATTTTCAAGTATCGTAATTAATTCGTATGCTTTCATTTTATTTATTTTTTATCGTTCATCGTTAATAGTTCCGTCAAATACTCCCCAACTGCAATTAGATAGGTTATACCCTAAAAATTCTAATTTTTCTTCTATTTCTTCGCATTGATAACCTTTTCTTAATTCTAAATCAAGTACTGTTAAGGTAGTAGAAGCACTATCTATTACTGCTATTGCTACAAATTCGTGTTCGTAAACCACTTCCTCGATTTCATTGTTTATATCTTGTAAATCGTCTAAAAGTCCGCTTTTCAATGTGTTTGTTACCATTTTTGAATAAGGAATTTCATCGTCTTTGAAGTCGTTTATAATAGCTTCCGCTTTCAGAATAACATCGTGTGCTTTTTTTACTACTTTTTCCTGCTTAGTAAATTTTGAAAATCTATCTTTTACCGTTTTAAAATCATCGTGTAATGTTGCAAAACTAACATCTTGTTTTGTAAGATATTCTTTGATTTCTTCAATGTGTGCATCGGTTAAATTGTCTGTGTTTAATACTATTGTTTTCATATCGTAATGTGTGTTATTGTTTAATTTATTTTTTTGTTGCTTTGTTTTTATCGTTAAAAGAAGTCTAAAATATCATCGCTATCGCAATTTTCAAAACTTCGTAAATAATCAAAATGATTATTGCTTTGTGCTTTCATATTAATTGCTCGTACTTCGTTTGGTGTTACTCCTAAAATAGAAGCATAGTACCCAACATCAACCGCATCTAACATATCAAAATCACTATCTTTTACTTCCTGCAAAATTCTTGCTTTCTCAATCGCTTTACGTTCTTTCACGCTTTCGCTTTCCTGTACGGCTTGTTGCCAATTAATCGTTGTTTCCATAATCTACATTGATAAGTATTTGTTAAGTAATTCACTAAAAGATGTTTGAAGTATTTTAGCATTTTCGCTATCTGCTTTTAGTAGTGCTTCTGAAATACTTTTAACGAAACTACCTCCGTATCTTTCAGCGTTGTTGTATATTTTTACAATATCATCTCTATCAAAATCTGTTTGAGTATAAACTCTTATTTTTTTTAGAGTTTTATTGTATAATTCTTCTCCGTTATACTCTGCAAACGTTTTAAACTTCCAACAATTATTTTCTAAATAATCAATAAGTTCTTTTTCTTCCTCTCTGTTTACGTTTATTGTGCTAATTACTACCATATCTTAATAATTTTTTATTTGACTTAAAACTAATGTGCAATTTTTCTTTATTTCCCTAAGTCTTTTTTGCACTTTTGTACGTTCTTCATCACGTACTATTGTAGTACCTCCATTGATTAATATTTGCACTTTTTCCTCTATTGTTTTTGCTTCTTGAATTGCCATTTTATATAGAATTTAAAATTAATTGTCTATTGAAATAAGGTACATTGTTTCTTATTAAAACTTTCAGCTTTTCTATTTTTTGAAGTCTTTTAGATTTTATATAACTATCAATACTTTCTCTTGCCATTTCTAAAAGTCCGCTTTCTTCGTGGTCGCTTCCGTAAAAACCTGTACACGCATCGTCTATGTCTTCAATGTAAAATCCATAAACATCTCCAAACGCCCAACTTCCGTATAATTTAGAAGCATTTTTAAGCCTATCTTTTGTTATATCTTTCATTTTAAGCCCTGTTTCTTCTCCGAATTTATCAGTATAGCAAATAAATAAATCTGCATAATCTCCTTGACTGTACCCTTTTACACAAGTGTTTAAGTATGGTACTTTTGCTATTTCACAAATACCTGCCAATTCAAAAAAACCGTCTAATTCTTGTATCATTTCACGTATTAACTCAATTTTTTCATCAATAGTTTCATATTCATAAATAACCTCCCCTGTAATTTCATAAATTCTTTTTTGGTGGAGTATTATTTGATTATCCGTTAATACTTCCGATAAGTACGTGTTTATATCTCCTTTTGAGTAGTCGCTCGTGTTACCTCTGCCGTATTTTGAAATTAAAGGTAAAAGTCCGTCCCAATTTTCAAAAGGATTTTCCGCATCGTTCATATATGATACTTCTATATTGTAACCTCTGTATTTTATAGTTTCCATAATCTGTTTTTTTAAAGGAATAAAATTATATTTTCTTTTTCTTCTTTGTAATAATCTGAATGTTGCTTAACAATGTCAATATTTGCTTCAAGTACTGTAAGTGCTAACAAATAATTATCTTGCAAAAATTCGCTTTCATCTGAAATTGCACCGCTATTTAAAGCCTTTTCAACATCTTGTATTGCCTTTTCTTCAAGGCGTTTACATAATTCTTTTACTTTTACTTCCGTGTAACGTCTTACCGTTGCTTTTGTGTTATCATTCATAATGCTATAATTTTACGAGTTTAAATATTGTTTAAGTGCTTCTGCTATATCCGATTTTGTTCCTGCTATCATTTTATTATATAAATCTTCTTTTTCTTTTAAAAAAATCTTTGTATAATTCTTTGCGTGTTGCTTGTAAAAATCAATCTTAGTGTAGGATTTTGCATAATTAATTGTAGTATCAATTATTGCGTTAAAATCCTTGTTTAGTAGTGCTTTTATCGGTACATATAGGCTTCCGTGTTCTTTTCCTGTTTCGAGGTAGATTAAACTATCAGAATTTGAAATACTGTATATTTTCCAAAAAGAAACGGACTTTTTAACCGTTATTTTTTTTAGGTTTTTTAATTGCTTAATAGTGTAGTTATCGTATTTTTTAGGTACGTCTTTTATATTGCCAAAAAACTCAAATTCTGAAACTGTTTTTTCTTCTTCAACTTCATAACTAAAAGCGTTAAACCAATCAAACCTATTAGTTAATAATTTATGTATCAATCTTCCGTGTTGCAAATTTTGATAATCTGACGCTACACGGCAAAGAATACCGTTTACTTCAACATCTCTTGAATAAGAACCTCTATATTCTTTATCTGTATATCTGTGGCTTTTCTTTATTACCTCGTAATTATCAAAATATGTAGGCTCGTTTATAAATGGTTTTTCGCTTGTCAAATCAGAAACAGAAATTTTTGCATCTGAAATTGCTTTTTTTATTTCTTTTACTGAAAATCCTAAATCAATTAATTCTTTTTTAATTGTCAAATAATCGTATGCGGTTAATTTTTTCATTTTTCGTTGCTTTATGTTATTAATGTATTTTTATTAAAATTTAGTGTTGTAATTTTGGTTACAATAAAAAACTACTTCTTTTGTAACTTTTTCGTGTATTGGCAAATCTCCGATAATTGCTAAAATTATTTTTTTCGCTTTTTCTTCTGTTAATTCTTCTTTTAGTGCTATTTTGTAGCCTTTCAAAGTAGTATTAATAAAACCTATTATTGTTTTGCTGTTTTTCATCGTGTTACATCTTTAAAATTTACTACCTGCGGACGTTTTAAAGTGTCCGCAACGCTTAGGGCTTAAAGTCTTTTTTTAGTCGCCCTAACGACTTAAATTTTCAAGTATTGTTTATACTTCTTTTTTGTTTTCTTGCTTGTTCTCCATATATAAAAAGCACCTCTCGGACTTTTCCAAACAGAATATTTAACTCCTTTTATTTTGTGAATAAATGGCGTTTTTTCTGCCTTTTGTTTTGTTTTCTCTTTTTCAATTTTTACAATTTCATTGCCTACAATTTTGTATTTTGGTTTTGTCGAGGTTTGAGCGTGTAAACTAAAAGCAAACATAAATAAGAATACAAATAATAATTTTTTAATAGATTTCATAATTTTATAATTTAATGTTATTAATACCCCACGCTGTCAAGCGTGGACGCTCTTTGCTTAAATTCTTTTTATACTCGCAAAGTCGAGTTATTTAACTAAATTATATTTGTCAAAAAGTTCTTTTTTTGTCATTTTTTTAAGTCCAAAACTTTTAAAAAATTCGTTTATGTGTCTTCCTGTTGTACTCGAATAGTATAAAAATACTTGCATTTCCTTTGTTTCCGTGTCGTACTCTGCAATTTTAGTGTCATAAGAGTACAAAGTTCTTTTATTGCCTTGTACGTGTACTTTTGCCTTGTTTCCTGTGTTTTCAATCGTGTAAATTTCCATAATTTTATTATTTTAATAGTTTTTATAATCTTCGATAATTTCCCTTGCTAATTGCTTTAATTTTACAACTCTTTGGCTTAGGCTTCCGCAATTAATAAACATTGCCAAATTATCCCATTTTTTTAATGGTATATCGTTTAAATGTTCGTCTTTTGAGTTTATAAGGTTTTGAAGCCCTACACCTCTAATGATTAGGGCTTTTATATTTGAATTATCCATATATTAAATTATTTTTTCTTATTTCTGTGTAGTGCATTTGATACCTTGATATTATCCCCTCGTTTTCATAAAAATAAGGGTTAAACTTTTTTAATTGTTCTTCGTATTTTTCGGCTTGTTTCTTCATTTTTTCCGATAATTCAACCGCTTTTTTTATATCACGCTTAACGCTTGACAACTTCAACGGTTTAGGCTCAATTCCGCAACCTTTTAGCATATCATCAAAAGAATTATATATTTTGCTGTGTCTTTCAAAAAAATGCCCGTTGTGTTTGCTTTTTTGGTAGTCTTCCGTTTGAATAGAATAAACAAAACTATCACGCCTTTTATGGCTGTAAACTCTAAATTTTACAAAATTATAGTCCGATATTTCAAAATAAACACTATATTTTTTATTCTCTATAAACTCACGCAAAGAAGCGTATTTGTCCGACTTAATCTTAACCTTGTGCGGTTTTCCGTCTGCTGTGATTAATTCAGTAGGCACAACTCCAATATTATATATTATTTTTGCTATCTCTCTGCGTTCTGCTTCCCTTTTATTAATTCTTTGTACTTTCTCTTTTAGTCGCAAATCCTGTAATTCTTTTTCTGCTTTTTTAACTTCTAACGCCAACGCATCAAACGTATCAAAATTATAATTATCTAATTCTTTGCTTAATTGTTCGTTAAGGTCTTTCAATTTTTTTGTTAATCGTTCCGTTGCTCTTTGTCTTAAATCTTTCATTTTATTAAATTTTTAGTGTTATTATTGTGTTTTTATTTTACCACTCTAACGAGGGATATTTTTCATTAATTA
>JAVCKW010109926.1:0-13296 GCA_034780715.1 Peltospira delicata | reverse complement strand
TGAATATTCTGTTGTTTTGGAATTAGCTCATCACAGTGTTGGATAATTAGTATCAGTGTCAAGTGTGTGGGCTGTATTTTCAGTCTGTCTGTGGAAATACACCATATATATGTTGTCTAGCTTCAAAAAGTGTACACATTTATGGATCTGTGGGCGATATCTTTAGTCTGTCTGTGGAAAAACACCATGTATATTGTCTAGCTTCAACAGTTATGGATGTGTTAGCTATATCTTCAGTGTGTGTTTTGGGAAAATACACCAGGCATATTTTGTGTAGCTTCAATGTTTATGTGTTTCTCGAATACACTATGTGTATATTTCTTCAAAAGTGTAAACATTTATAGATGTGTTGGCAATATCTTCAATTTGTGTTTGGGAAATACACCATGTATATATTGTCTAGCTTCAAATATATAGAAATGTATTGATGTGTTGCTATATCTGAGTGTCTGTGGGGAAATACACCATGTATATATTATCTAGATTCAAAATGTAGACAAAATTATGAATGTGTTGGCAATATCTAAGTGTGTGTTTTGGGAAATACACCATGGACATATTTGTCTTGCTTCAAGAGTGAAGAAAAAATTGTGAATGTGTTGGCTGTATTAGAGTGTGTGTTTTGGGAAATACACCATGGACATTTGTCTTGCTTCAAAAGTGTAGAAAGTTATGGATATGTTGGCTTTATCTTCAGTGTATGTTTTTGATAATAACTATGCATGTGTTCGTAACTTCAAAAGTATATAAATATATGGACAATATGTGCAGTTCAATATGTACGTGATGGTTGATTTTGGAAACAACCATGCATATACTGTGTGCCTTTTAAAACTACTTATAAATTCTAATGGATGATCATTTGGTTATGCATGAGATCAACTTTATTGTATGCCAGTACGGTCTGTTGATTTCAGAATTGATGGATAATAATGGGCCTGTCTTAAGTGTGTATGTTGGTCGATTTTGGATATGTACCATACATATAATGCTTATCTTAATTGTGTACAAATTTATTAAACTCCCTCTCCTTGACCATATCCATTGACCATACTAGATATATACCTATTAAAATGTTTAAGAATTAAAAGAATATGTTTTAAAATATTAAAAAAAAAATTCAATTGAAAACAAATAAAGTGGATTAGCAAACAGGTTATGAGCTTATATAAATTCTTCACAACGACATAAGTTATCATAAATTATATTAAAATGGCATCAGATACAAATTATATACAAATTAAAATACTGACTGTTTTAACATGACAGTTAAAAAAATTATGATAATAATTAACAAACAGGTAAATAAATACGTCACTAATCATGATGCAGACTGCTGGTGTAAAATTCAAGTGCTAAAACTTGTGTGGTGATGTGTTTTTGGAAACAGCTTGCAGTGTACTTTATATTGATGTGCTGCGTTTGTAGTTAGCTTTTTGACAGGTCTCAATCAATTACAAGTTAACTGATCACAGTTTTATAGAAGTGCACATTGTCATATTCAGTCTGGGACAGAATTTAAAGTTACAATGTCTGAATTATTTTGACAGTTATCAATCAATTACAAGTTAACTGATCACAGTTTTATAGATGTGCACATTGTCATATTCAGTCTGGGACAGAATTTAAAGTTACAGTGTCTGAACTATTTTGACAGTTATTAATCAGTTACATATTAATTGATTACAGTTATATAGAAGTGCACATTGTCATATTCAGTCTAGAAGAGAATTTAAAGTTATAGTGTCTGGAAAATTTTGACAGTTATTAATTACAAGTTAATAGATTGCAGTTATACAGAACTACACTCAAGAGTTAGATTCAAAGTCCAAAATGGAATTTAAAGCTACCGTGTCAGGAATATTTTGACAGTTACTAATTACAAATTAATTAATTACAATTATATGGAACTACACTCAGAGTGCATTAGGTCAGTCATAGATCAGAATTTAAAGTTAGTCAATAATATTTTGACAGTTATTAATCAATTATAAATTAATTGATTACAGTTATATGGAACTACACTGAGAGTGCATTAGGTCAGAGTCATGGTCTAGAACAGAATTTAAACCTACGATGTCTGGAATATTTTGACAGTTATTAATTACAAGTTAATTGATTGAAGTTATATGGACTATACTCAAAGAGTGCTCATGGTCACATTCAAAGTCAAACGAATTTAAGTCTATATAATATTTTGACAGTTACTAATTACAAATTAATTGATTACTATTATATGGAATTGCACTCACAGTGCATTAGGTCAGAGTCACAGTCTAGAACAGAATTTAAACCTACGATGTCTGGAATATTTTGACAAGCCTTAATCAGTTATAAGTTATATAAAATATGGAACTACACTCAGAATGCACTAGGTCAGATTCATACTTTAGAACATAATTTAAAGCTACCATGTCTGGAATACTTTGATAGGTCTTAATTACAAGTTACATAAAATATAGAACTACACTCAAAGTGCACATGGTCAAATTTGCACTTAAGAACAATGGCCTTAATCAGAAAACAGTGATTGCTTAAAAGTAACATCTGGAATGTCATGGACCAATGATTAAACGTAATTTTAAGATTACGTTCTAAACATAAATTTACGATCTTCAGTGAATAAGCCTCATAACTTTTGCAGTCTCAGGAATATTTTTATTATTTAAAGGAAATGTTTTTTGGATGATAAAAATCCCTAGTGGCTCACTGACAGGGATCGATCTCAAATTGACCACATGCCAGACTGGTGCTTCTACCACTAGACTGCCGAGGTGTCATATGCATAGCCTAAGGAAAACTGTGTTCTGCTGTAACCGAGTTATCGATATTCTGTCTGTGTGTTGGCCGACAAATTGTCCATGAATAATTAAACCAGATAATCACTTACTAATATCAGTTGGCCTTGACTGTAAATTGTCACTGGTGTGAAGTGACCACGATAGGCATACTTGAACAATAAAATATTAATATCAACTGGTATTGGTCCTAATTAATCATGTCAAGCATATTTGAACAATTTTGTATTTGTAAAAGTGTTATAAAAATATGATGGCCCGGAAAGGCATACATGAACAAATTTGTAATTCTAGAAGGCCTGTTATAACTGCTGTAAATAATATTGACCAGGAAAGACTTACATGAATAATGTGTATAATATTAAAATTTTTAGACTATGCAATACATGTTATTAATTCTGATAAATTGCTGTGATAACATACTCGACACATTAACAGTTACATCAACATCAGAAATATTTAATAAGTAAAAAAAAAAAACCCCACCTAATGGCTCATTGACAGGAATTGATCTCAGACCAACCATATGTCATGCAGACACTTTGACCACTAAATTGAGTCTCCCACCTGTTCGTAATAAGGTTATTAATTAACTCTGACAGTTCACCTGTTACTAAGCCCTGCAGTCAGGCTGCTATAAACTAGCACACTAAGTGGTGGTGATGATTTATTTACATTTTCAATCTCCTAACATCTGTCACACTTGGCTTATCTTGGATACCAGGGCCAGACCCTCTTGGGGGGCAGGGGTGGGCAAAGGGAGCAGAAGGGGCAATTGCCCCCCATGAGAATCTCACTTTTTTTTGTATGTAGTAGTGCTAGTAACAAACACTTTTATAAATAGTACTGCCTTTACCTCCCCCCTCAGATACCAGGGCCATACCATCTTCTTAGGAGGGGTAGTTGCCCCCACAAACAGTTTTTTTTCTTCTTTTTTTCTTCAGTATGTTTCATGTCGTAGGGATAATAACAAACACATTTATAAATAGTACTGCCTCCCCCACCACCCCCTGGGATTTTCATCAGGGTAAAGCCCCGGATGCCATATAGCAACTAACTACTACTACCATTACTACTACTACTACTACTACTGCTATTATTAATAGTAATAATAACAATAAAAGTAGTAGCAGTATAATAAAAATAAAAAAGTAAATAAATAAATTAAATAAACTGTACATCAGATAAATTAAAATACAGCTGCACCTCTCTACATCTAACAGTATCCTCATTACTTTTGAAATATAGCAATATATTTTAAATAATTTCACAGAGTACAGATATCAGGTGTAGTGAGTTGTACAGTTTGTATTCAATGAGCACTCAGGTGTTCTCAGGTGAAACGATTACCTGCACATCACTGACACACCTGTCTGTCGGGAAATCTCTCTGGGTCATGTGACTCACTCACTGTCGTGTTTCCTCGTTACGTTTCACCGGCGTCCTATTGGATAAACAACGACCTGCTAATCTGTGACCTGCTAATCTGTGCATTCGTGTCCTCTCTGTGTGTGTATTAACATATGTACATCTGTGAACATACCAGTGTATATATTATGAATATATAAACATATATGCTGTTAGATATCTATCTAGATATACGTGTGTATATTTCATCATCTAGATGTGAATATATCGGCATATATGACATGTGTATTCATATATATTTGTATGCGTATGGATGTGACATTATGTGTTAGAGTTTTTGGTGTGTCCTTTTTTCATGGTGTTACTGTTTGATTCGGTTGGATATATGATGTTTTGATCTGATTCTGTGGGATATATATCTGGTTTTACTATTACCAGTGTGTAGATATCAGCTTATATCCCTCTGTGTATATATCAACGTATGTTCATCTTGATAGAAATATGGATGTGACATATACTGTTTTAAGTGCATTCTTGTTTCACAGTGTTACTGTATGATTCGGTGGGATATATCATATATATCTGGTTTTACTTCTACCAGTGTGTGTGGATATCAGTTTATATTTCTATACATATATCAACACATATCCATCTTTGTACAAATATGCATGTTATGTATAACTGCATTCTCATTGCATTCTTGTTTCACAGTGTTACTCTATGATTTGGTTGGGTATGTATATCTTGTTTTACTTTTACATGTGAGTGGATATCAGCTTATGTACCTATGTGCCTATATCAATAATATATTCCTCTTAGAAATATAGATGTGATAACAACTATGTGTTATCAGTGTGTCATTGTTTCATTGTTACTCTATTATTCGGTTGGATATATATCTTGTTTTAGTTATACCTGAGTGTATATATCAGCATATATT
Source organism: Peltospira delicata (assembly GCA_034780715.1). Taxonomy (NCBI): domain Eukaryota; kingdom Metazoa; phylum Mollusca; class Gastropoda; order Neomphalida; family Peltospiridae; genus Peltospira; species Peltospira delicata. The sequence continues at coordinate 8,190 of JAVCKW010109926.1, read as the reverse complement.
ATCTTGGTAGATAAATGGATGTGATGACCTCTATATGTTAGTGTTATCAGTATGTCCTTGTTTCACTGTGTTACATTATCATTCGGTTGGATATATGTCTCGTTTTAGTTCTCTATATGACTGGATATCAGCTAATGTTCCTCTGTGTCTATATCAACATATATTTATCTTAGAAATATGGATGTGATGACCACTATGTATTAGTGTTTTCAATGTGTTCTCAATTCATAGTGTTACTGTATGAGTTTAGTATGATTTTAGAAAAAAAAAAAAAAAATCCCCAATTGCTTGCTGTAACAGATCGAACTCAAATTAACTCTGTGTTAATGTTTTTAAATGGAAACATTTTACATTTTCCAACAAACCCGTGTATATATCAATATAAATAAATACATCTATGTACATATCAAAATAAATACATCATCTCTGCATACATCCATCCATATGGCTATCACATAGTGTGTGAATCGGTATTAACAGTTTAGGCCTACTTGGATAACCTGTACCGTAAGATATATTTATATTTATACATAGGTTCTGCTCGAATACTTGATGTTACGCATAATTTGCTGTGATAATTATTCGGGACTCCAGGTGTGTGAATATGTCACATGATGTCTTAACATCTCCCTGCGTGGTGTTTCTAGTTTGTAGTGTGCTGGGTTTCACTGGGAGAGATGTGAAATATGTGATATGTTTTTGGAATATGTCCATCTGATTTCACTAACGCTGTAAAATTGTGAAATATATGTCTGGATTTAACTATCAGATTTGAGATTTATTGGAGTTGACAATTTAGAGGTTACTTAAATTTTTATTGTAAGAACTGGACTTGAAAAGTGTATTATTATCCACATTTAAATATAAGAATATTCAGATAATAGATTTTGACCATTTAGAGGTTAGTGAACTAATAAAGTATTATTGTGAACTGTAGAGAGATGGACATTTGGATAAAGTCATCAGATTAGGAAGTTACTGGACAGCAATAGCTTAAGGCTATGTCATGGTTTAGAGTGATCAAAAAATTGTCAGGATCAGTTGTTGTTTTTATAGCTTTTTAAAAGGATACATTTCTTTAACATACATATCATTGTTGGCAGTATTTACATAGAAATTGTAAATAATTTATATTTTTATTTAATATACATATCTATTTATTTATTTAGATATACTGTTATTTTTTTTTATTTTTTTTTTTTTCTTCTTTCAGTTTCATTTCAGTCATTGAATTCAAATTTGTTTGTCGGATTATTTATTTATTTATTTATTTATTTATTTATTTATTTATTTATTTATTTATTTATTTATTTATTTATTTATTTTTATTATTTTTATTATTTATTTTTATTATTTATTTATTTATTTATTTATTTATTTATTTATTTGTTCTTTCTTAGTGATTTCAGACAATATCTATTACAAGTGTGTGATTTTGCTTAAATGGAATTGTATATTTATAAGAAGTGGTATTTTCAGGTAATTCGCTAAGTGGTTATATTGTTACGATATTCAATTCACTAAACTAACTCTGCTGTCTGTAGCTGCCTGTGAGGATGTTTCTGATTTATTTACGAACGTCTGACACTCTCTGTCACTCTCCTACTAGCCAACACACTGTCACATTACACGATTCCACGTTTGTTTTCCACCTGTTCGGTTGACACATGATTCACACAAACACAAAGTTTACAGTACAGTTGTGTCGTCTTCAAACAGGACATTGTCTTAGCTCGGTCTCTCTCTGTGAGTTTCTTCTCTGAGATAAAATTTAGATAACGATATCAGATTTGGAGGTTATTGGTAAGATTTGGAGGTTTACTGGACGGAAATGGCTTAGGACTGAGTTGTGATTTATGCTGATCTTATTGAATTACAGGATTGTGTATTTTTCTGGAAGTTTATTTTTTACTAGTTGGGTATTATCAACAGTGATTTTTTATATTTACAAAATTGTGTGTGTGTGTGTGTGTGTGTGTGTGTTTTGAGTGCATCATTAATTCTGTCTGATTCTGTCTCTGTTTCTCTGTCTGTCTCTTTCTCTGTTTCTTTCTCTCTCAAATTCACTGTCTCCTTTCTCTCTGTCTCAAGTTCTTTTTTTCTTTATCTCTCTCTCTCTCTCTTTCTCTCTCTCTCTCTCTCTCTCTCTCTCTCTCTCTCTCTCTCTCTCTCTCAAATTCACTCTGCTCACTGGTTCATTCTGTTTTATCACAGGTATGTAAACAATATGGAGATGAAACAGTTTTCTGACATTCCTTTAAGTGTGTGTATCCTCCAATTTCTGTGACATAACAAGATCTTCATCATCACCATAGGCATGGAATAAAGCGAGTCTACAAGCCTCATTCTACCACAGACATCCTGAACAATCAGAAAAACAAAACAAGATAACAACAACAACCAAATTACTTGTGCTAAAGGAGTGTGCTGTTTTGAAGATTCCATCTGATACAGAATATTAACTGTGATAAATACTGATAAAAACACACAGTTTTAAAAGAATGCTTTTAGTAGAACAAAAAACTATCTAGAATACACTAGCTTGATGTCCATGGCCAGTAAATTCCTATTTAGGGCCAGTCAGTAATTACAGAATTACATAAATTGTAGGTATGGACAGTAAAGTTTTTGCTTGGGCCAGTAAAAAAACAACTACAGAATTACAGTGAATTGTAGGCCAGTTAATTTCCATGTCTGTTGACTTTATGGCAAGTCCTATTTAGAAAAATTCTATAAGTACTGCCAATGCAAGTTTGAATTTTCATCTCCGTGGATTTTCTTTGAGAACAACCAAAACACTACAAGTGCAAGAGACTAGAGCAGTGGATAATTATCTTACAACAATTCCTTCAACACAATTTTAACAGGACAAAAGACAAGTTTGAATTTTTATCACAGTGGAATTTCTTGAGAACATCAAATATAACACTGCAAAAGACTAAAGCAGAGGATACTTATCTTACAACAATTCCTTCAACAAAATTTTAATAGGACAAGAGAAGATAAGTTCGGATTTTCATTCTAACATTTGTGATTTGATGGGGCTTCCTATCTTGAATCAGGGATCTCACGAACCTTTGAAAACTTTGACATGAGTTTCTGTTTTTTGTTTTATCTTATGAAACTTACCATATTTCACAAGAAAGCCCATTTGACTCCTCACAGTGAAAGTCCAGGCAATGAACCATATGCTATATAAGATATTTATTTATTTATTTATAAATGTAAACCAAATCTGAATGACATTTAGTAATTATGATGCAGAAACTGAAAATAGTGTGCACGTGCATGCATGTGCATTACCTAAGTGAAACGATGTGGTCAGACTTTACATCTCAATTGATGGCGAAATGTTTGTGTACAAAGATACACAGAAAAAGTGGATGCTAATTTGTGTGGTTATGATAAAAATGTGAAAATAATTTATTACACATTTAAAATATTTTAGTCTTAGTTTGACTATGTGTATATTAGTAATAGTGATATTAGTGCAGTTGTGATTGCTCATTGTTTTTTTGTGATAGCTCAGAAGTTTAGTGATTATGGATTTAGTGATAGCTCAATATTTTATCAACTATGAATATTAGTGATAGTTCAATATTTTAGCAGAGATGAATATCAGTGATAGCTCAATATTTTAGCAATTAATAAAAAAAGAATATATAGCTCAATTTTTGAATGATTATGAATATTAGTGATTTCTCAGTATTTTAATAATTCAGAATTTATCGATGGCTCAATATTTCAGTTACTACATATTTTAGTGATAGCTCAATATTTTAACAATTACAGATTTTAGTGATAGCTCAATATTTTAACAATTATGGATTATAGTGTCAGCTCAGTATTTTAGCTAATACAGATTTAGTGAAAACTCAGTATTTTAACAATTAATTATTTTTTATTAATAACACAATATTTTAACAATTGTGAAGTTATTGATTGTTCAGCCTATTAGCTATTGCTCACAGTTTGCTAGTGTCTGCTCAGAATATATAAACTAAAACGTAATACCAAACATAATTTATAATACCAAAGACAATTTTATCTGCTTAGTATTCTCGCTGGATGTGTTTATAAGCTGGACCAATATTCTTTATTAATCTTGCTGGATCATTTGTACTTCTCTGCTCTAATAGATTGTACACAACAAGGACACTTTTAAATCTATAAACAGTGCCTGAAACATTGGATATTGGACGTTAAAAGATCAACGGACTGTGCCTAAAATTTTGAATATAATCACAGACTTTGTTCCAATAATGTACCTTTAGGATATACATAGTGCCTAAAACATTGGAAACAAGCCATAGTAGTTTATTTTAATAGCCCCACAGAATTACACTTTTAGGATATGCAGAAAATGCATGAAGCTTTAGATATGGTAGATTCTACTTTATTGTAATATTCCATATGATGCACACTTAGAATCAACAAAGAGAGCCTAATACTTTGGATAAAAACATAGTTTTTTTGTTCTAATAGTACACAATAAACTATACTTTTAGGTTACAGAAAACTTATATGAAAAATCGGGATACAACCAAGTTACACATTCTTCTGAGAGTCTAATATAACTGATAATAAAAATGTGTTTAGTGTATTGTTAAATGTTCTGATAGTGCATACAGAATACATTTTGAAAATCCACAGACAGTGCCTGAATTAAACTGGATACTTCCTAATGTGATATACCTACTGCTGAGTGACATAGTGTATGCTCTGATACAAACCTCCGACAGTTTGCAATATATAGTGATCATTACTGTGATTTTAACTTTTACTTGTAATAGCTATAGAGCTCTTCGTGTGTTGTTCAGATGACAGTATCAATGTGTAAATTATTGCTAAAATACTCTTAGCTGTTTCGAAGTACTTATTTATTGCTACAGCTATTTATGTGTTGATCAGATGACAGTATCAATCTGTAAATTATTGCTAAAATACTGTTAGCAGTTTTGAAGTGCTTATTTATTGCTAGAGCATGATTGACCATTTCTGAAGTCATTATCTATATTGCTAGAGCATTACTTACTTTTCTAAAGTGTCTGTTGTTGAAATACTGTGTGCTATTAACAAAACGTGACATATTTAACCATTGCTGGAATGATATCCCACATATGGTATTACCATTTCTGAAGTATTAAGCTATTTCTGGAACTATTCCCTCCTATATTTTGTCATTTGAACTATTATGATCCAGTTGTGAAGTGTAATTTGTTGCAACTATTTTCCACCTGTGTTAACATTATGGTATAACTGTTTCAGAAATATCATTAACTTAGTCAGATTCTTGTGGAACTATTTCTACCTGTAATAACATGATTTTATCACTATTTCTGAAGTAATATTAGCCAGTTGTGAAATTCTTGTGTAACTATTATTGGAACTATTTCTAACAGCTGTTTCCAAAGTACTATTAACTAAATGTGAAGTGTTGACCTATTCCTGGCACTATTCCACCTGTATTAACATGATTGTGTAACTATTTATGAAATGCTGTGAACCAAATGCAAAGTGCTGGTGGTACTATTCCTGGAACTATTTCTACCTATGGTAACATGATTGACTATTTCTGAAGTGCTACTAACCAAATTCGAAGTGCTGGTGGTACTATTCTTGGAACTATTTCTTCCTAAGGTAACATATGTAACTAATCTGAAGTACCATTAACCAAATGCAAAGTGTTTGTGGTACTATTGCTGGTACTATTCTGAACTAAGTGTGACTCTGTTTATGAAGAACTATCACCCCAGCTGTTTTCAGGAGATTCTATAATTATTTCTAGGAGTGCCATTGAATATTTTCAAGAAATCATATTACAGTAATAGCCTACCTGTGGTACACATTATGATGTAATAGCCTACATGTGGTACAATAATAGCCTACCTGTGGTACAATAATTGCCTACCTGTGGTACACATTGTGATGTAATAGTCTACCTGCGGTACAGTAATTTCCTACCTGTGGTACAGTAACAGGCTACCTGTGGTACAGTAAATATCTTCCTGTGGTACAGTAATCGCCTACCTATTGTATACAGTGTGATATAATAGACTGCCTGTTGAATACTATTGCCTACCTGTGGTACATTAATTGCCTACCTATGGTACACAGTGTGATGTAATAGCCTACCTGTGGAATAGAATACTATCGCCTACTTATGGTACAGTAATCGCTTACCTATGGTACACAGTGTGGTATAATAGCCTACCTGTGGTACAGTAATTGCCTACCCTGTGGTACAGTAATTGCCTACCTGTGGTACAGTAATCGCCTACCTATGGTACACAGTGAGATGGACCGACTGCCACCGATGAGGAACGCAATGTCTCAACCTGGTGTTCCACTCAGCGACAAAATCCTGGAACATGTCCTGGTACTAATTCCCTTTATTTTTTAATTGTTTGTTTTAATTTTTAATTTTATTAAAAAAAATTATTGTTGTAAATATATCATGATAAATCTGTTAAATGTCATCTTTAAATCAGCCATTGAAATTCAGATAAATACCACAAGATCCTAGATGAGCTATGTTAGCATATGGTCCCAACCAGAAATTGTAATAGATTTTTTTGAGTGCATTGTTAAATGAAATGTTTCACTTTCTGTATATTTCAGATTTCAGTGAGTGTTTTTGATATTCTGTCCAATGTCATATAAGCCTTAACATGTGTTGTGTGTGTTGTTAAATGAAATGTTTCACTTTCTGTATATTTCATATTTCAGTGAGTGTTTTAGATATTTCTGTCTGATGTCATATAGCCTTAGCATGTGTCGTGTGTGTTATTATTTTTCACTTTCAGATTTTAATGAATGGTTCATACTTATGGATTCTCTGATGTCATATAGCTATAAAATGTATCACGTGTGTTGTTAAATAATGTTTTGCTCTCTCTGTGTTTCAGATCTCAATGAATGGTTTAGAGATTCTGTGTCTGATATCATATAGCTATAAAATGTGTCATGTATGTTGTTAAATGTTTGTCTCTGATGTCATACAGCTATAAAATGTATCGTGTGTGTTGTTAAATAAACGTTTTGCTCTCTGTGTTTCAGATCTCGGTGAACGGTTTAGAGATTCTGTGTCTGATGTAATATAGTTATAAAATGTATCGTGTGTGTTGTTAAATAAACGTTTTGCTCTCTCTGTGTTTCAGATCTCGGTGAACGGTTTAGAGATTCTCTGTCTGATGTCATATAGCTATTAAATGTATCGTGTGTGTTGTTAAATAAACATTTTGCTCTCTCTGTGTTTCAGATCTCGGTGAACGGTTTAGAGATTCTCTGTCTGATGTCATATAGCTATTAAATGTATCGTGTGTGTTGTTAAATAAACGTTTTCCTCTCTATATTTCAGATCTCGGTGAATGGTTTAGAGATTCTGTGTCTGATGGTAGATCGGATGGGAGAGGAGTTCAAACCTCACGTCACCTCAGGTAAGACTAACACAGTCACCTTAATTACCGTAATTAACATAATTAACTTAATTAACATCTTAATGTACACCTTAACCTTCTGATTACTTAATCTTTTTTGTGAAAAATGGTGTTAGTGGGTATACAAATACAACGTTTTCACTTATTTTACTGAATAAAGTTTTTATATAAAAACATAACATTCTCTTTCTTTATCTCTCTCTCACTTGCTCTCTCTCTCTCTCTCTCTCTCTCTCTCTCTCTCTCTCTCTCTCTCTCTCTCTCTCTCTCCCTCTTTCTCTCTCTTTCTCTCAGATAAATTTCTTTTAAATTTCTTTCTTTTTTATAGTTTTCATATGTCTGGTTTGTACTTAGGATACCTTTATCAAAAGGGTATGTACTATAATATACACTCTGGTTTTAAACAAATATTAAAAAATTATTCAGCAATATTTTATTATAATTTTATTCACTACTAGTTCAAACTAGAGGATATTGACATGGAAAGACAGAAATGATTTTATTAAAGCGTGACATTTGTTTTTGTTTTTATCGTATATAATTCACAACCAGCACTTACTTATAGGCAAATTGCATTTAACTATAAATGCCAGTAAGCATTAACTTGCCATAATAGCAGTCCATTATTCAATCAGTTTTTGAAGTTGTCTGTGGGGAAATGAGATAAAATCTATGTCATTCACTGCTGTTTTCCTTGAAGAATTATTTTTCTTTTTAAAAGTATTATCGACAACTTAGTTTTCCATGATAC